>CATIWO010032522.1:0-13323 GCA_949673435.1 Macaranga tanarius
GTTCAATTGCTTCGTGCTTTGATTTCTAGGAATTTAAAATCTTGGGAGGATTTGTTGCCATATGTTGAATTTGCATACAATAGGGCTGTTCATAGCACTACACACACTTCACCATTTGAAATTGTATATGGCTTTAATCCTTTAACTCCTATTAATTTGATTCCTTTGCCTCTTAACAAGCTTGTTAGTATTGATGGTTCTTCTAAGGCAGATTTGGTTAAAAAGCTATACAAGCAAGTTAAAGAGAGGATTGAGAAGCAAAATGTAAAAATGGCCGAAAGGGTCAATAGAGGGCGTATTCAAAAGGTGTTCCAACCTGGAGATTGGGTTTGGGTTCATTTTCAAAAGGAAAGGTTTCCAAATCAGAGGAAATCTAAGCTAAGTCCAAGGGGTGATGGACCATTTCAAGTTCTAGAACGGATCAATGACAACGCCTATAAGATTGATTTGAAAGGTGAGTATAATGTGAGTGGTACATTTAATGTTGCTGATTTGAGTCCTTTTAATGTAGGTGATGAGCTTGATTCAAGGACAAATCATCCTAAAGAAGGAGGGAATGATATGGACGTGACTAAGCTTGAAGATGGTAATGGGCTTTGCATTGGTGATAGCTTGGATAGGCTTGATGGAGAGGACAACAAGAAAACCAAAGATAAAGCTAAGGATCCATTAAGCATGCCACAAGGCCCAATTACAAGGTCAAGGTCCAAGAGGCTTCAAGAGGCCTTAATTGGCTATATGCAAGATTGGGCTAATCAAGGAAGTCCAATTGCTCATGTTAGGTCCAACCCATATAAAGACACAACTAAATGGGCTTTGTTTAATGTTTTGCAAGTCCAAATACATAAAGACTAGTGTGGGCTTAGTATATAGGCCGAATTCTCTTGTTTAATTCAGACTATGTTATTAACTATTAAGCCTTATGCTTGGTAGCTAAGTAGTTAGTTTCCTTATTAGGGTTTTATGGTGTTAGAATATTATAAAAACACTATCTTTGGACGTTTTTGGGGCAGATTAGAATTGAATGAAAATTATCATTATTTCCTTTGCATATTTTCTTGAATTCTTGTTGAATGCATAAACTACTTATCAAGGAATTGATCTATCCTTGTAGCGTGTTAAGGGTTAGGGTTTAAAGAACTTAGTTTTCTTTAGGTTCTAATTCTTTGATCAACAAAGATCTAAGCGATTCTTGGGTTTGACATCAATTTGTTCTTGGGTTTTCAAGTTAGTAATACACGGGTTCATAATCTTTAGGGTTCGTGGTTCAATTCTTGGAGGTTCTTAACAATATATATATAATATGTTACAATTATATTTAAGTCTATTTTCTTACCATCAGATTATGTTTCTAAGAATCTCGAAATTCATTGATTTATTTATAATTAAGTTGGTACTATTATTGTAAGGTAATGACATTAAAACTTATATGTTGTTAAGAGATTTTTTTATAATAGTTTTAGGTAATATCTCTTTTATCGTTATTCCATTAGTTGAGTATTCTAGTAGAAGAAATGAAAGGTAGGGGTGTTACACATATAATAAAAATATGTCCTAGTCTCTTTTAGTCTCATTTTTTAGAGGTTTTAATTTTTCATATATCTCACAGGCATCTTCTTTCATATTCTATAGCACTCCTTTTAGCATTGATATTATTTTCGATATGCTATCTTTTGAATGTTTCTTTTATTTTATACTTTTTATGAACTTTTATGGTATTTTGTATATAATTATGATGTAAAACAATATATTAGTTAATATATTTTATGATATTATATGTATAATAATCATATGAGATAATATAGCTAATGTTTGTTTTATTGCAATTATACTTATTAAACTGTTGTATGCTTATTTTTTTCATGAACACCTTCAAAATATATTAATTTCAAATATTTCATAATTTTTCAAAAAAAATTTCAGCTCAGCAGATGGTTACGATTACTTATCAATGTGACAAGTTCATTACCGTTACACGCGACCGTGATCGCGATTGCGACCGTTATCGTTATCTAAATCTATGTGTATACCATAAGATATTAGAGACGGCATTCTTCAATGTCAATGAAACCGTATTCTTCAATGAAGATGTCAATGAGAACATTGAGAGTGAAAATATTAATTAAGTAGAAGATTTTATGAATTGAAATTATTAATGAATATTTTAAATAAAGTCTTGATATTTTAATATTGCTTATGAATATTATGATTTTATTATTAGTTTTAAGTAAAATTAGGTTGAAAATTGTTTATTTGTTATTGAAAAATTATATATGATTAGGATATTATTGTTTTGTTTATATTATAAAATAACATGAAAAATTGTTGATGTTTGTATTGTAAAATAGTTTTATATTTATAAATATAGTTATTATGTTTTTTTTACGTATGTTTTAACATTATTTTTAGTGATAAAAAAAATTACTAACCAAAAAAAGTATATTTTTGAATTGAATCTAATTTATAATTTTTATAAATTGAACTTTATGATTTTTCATATTTATAAATTAATTTTTATATTTTTAATGTTTATAAATTGACCCAATATTTTTAATATTTATAAATTAATTTCTATAATTTTTAATATTTATAAAATAAAATCAGTATCCATATCTTATTTTCTTTAATAAAGTCATTTTTTTCTTATTTATATCTTCATTTTCTCTGTTTGTGTTAAATCTATTTAATGAAAAAAAATAACAAAATTATAAGTAGGGCTGTGTATCGGACGGGTTCGGGCGGGTCGGGCGCAAATAAGGCAAAACCAATCGGGCAAAACATGGATTGAGGCTCAATCGAACCGTGCAAAATATGAAGGACATATGTTCGGTTCGAGTTTCCGAAATTGTCAGGTTTATTCGGGTTGCATCAGGTGGGTTTTTTGGGTTGGGCTTTTATGGGTTGAGCTTGTAATTATTGGGCATTTAAAATTAAAGATAAAGCTATTAACTTCATTTTTACTATATATTGGGTTGGACCTAATATTTACAATTAAAAGTTTAAATACAAATTACATGTTTAATTACAAATATACTGGGCCACAAAAAATACAGGCCAAGAATACATAATTTGGGCAACAAAAAATATAGGCCTGGCAGAACAAATGCCACCATTTAATTAGATTCAGATTCATATAGAGAATAAGAGAATTGCTTCCATCTCCAAAGTCAAAAAAAGAATTGATGCGTTGAAAAAAATTCAGTCTAAGGCTCTCAAGCCTCAGCAACAGCAATAAAAGATTAATTTAAACTTAGAAATCAGAATTCCTGTAAGCATAAGAGTGCAAATAACACCTGTTAGTGACATGATGCATAATCAATATGCCAACAAATAATGGACTTAAAAGAATATTGAAATTGAGGCTCAGGATTTTAACGTATCAGCACATGAATACAATGCCACATTTCTGGCAGCAAATCTGACCCAATTTGCTACCAAAGAGACTTAAGCAAGTTGCATTCAATGTTTGAATGAAAATAAAAGAGATGGAAGCAATTCACAATAACACATCATCATAGCCTTAAAGTCAATATCTTTTGACAAAAACAGGAAAGAATCACATAAAAAAGATAATGTAATTAATCATAAAATATAAAGAATTCAGAATCCTATTCAGCCTCATCATTTGCTAGACCCACATTTGAGGGATTTGCCATTAGTCAGTCCTTATCAGCAAACATATACAACTATTAGAACTTAGAAAGCAAATAATATATTATGTAAAGTCAAGTAGGCAATTAACAATTAACAAGATTAACATTTTAAAAAAAACCTACAGAAGAGGCTCATAATTGCTTGCTTTCAAATCATTTAAAAAACTAGAGACACACACAATCCCAGTTGTAGTCTTAAACTGTCCCCAGGGGATTATTGATCTACTAATTCTTTTTTTTTTTGCTTAGATATGATGGAAGCTTCATCATTGCCTCGAAGTGAGTCAGTGACATTGGAGTTAGCAATAGCAACTTCTTGAGGAAGAAGGTCACATTACTCACTGTCACATCCCCATAAGAAAAATCACAGGCACAACAAAAGAACAGATATAATCCAAACACATAATAGGGTCAGAGATCATTTATTGAAATTGTTAGCTTGATAAGCAAACAAACACTATGATGGAATGGTGACTGTGAAGCTCCAATGCTCATTAGAGGTATCTTTGTTAACAAAGAGGAAAACAGAAATTAGAGTGTACCAAAATGTTAAAAATAAACAAATAATAATGAAACAATGCATAATGAACAAGAAAAGACCTTTTTTAAACTTTTCAAGCTCCTCAAGAGCCTTCTTAATACAAATTGGTCCTTTAGACAATCTCAGCCTACCCTGATGCATGTGCATACAAGGGCTTCCATAATTTTTGGAGTTAAAGAGCTCCTAAAGACATCAAGCACTCTGCCTCCAGTGCTAAAAGCAGATTCAGAAGCAACAATTGAGATCAAAACTGCTAGGCTATCCCTAGCCATTCGAGAGAGGATTGGGAATCTTTGAGCATTTAGTTTCCACCATTTTAACACATCAAAAGAACCCTCTTCCTCTATCACTGCCTCAGATAGATAAACATCAAGTTTAGATTGCTTACTTCCACCAAGCCTAATCTCTATTTTGTGCTTCTTAAATTTAGCTTTTAACATAGAAATGCCCTTTTCAGAAGTAACAGGATCAGTAGCAGGTATCAAGTGACTACTAGCACCAGAAACACTTGATTGGGATTGAGAGTCGGAACCAGTAATAATAGATGCATACATAGCACTATAATCCTCAAACAGCTAAAAAAGAGAGGATTTAATAAGAGAAAATAAGATGAAACCATAAGTTGACCCATACATTTGGCCCAAAGAGAATTCAAGATACTCAAGTTTATTTGTAGGATCCAACATATTAACGAAGAAAATCATATAATTCATTTTTTCTGGATCCCCCTAATATTTATCAAACTTTCCCTTTATATTCAAGCTCATTACAAGCTGGCTAGCATCAGAAGAATTCTGCCACTCACTTAATAAACAGCGGAGGTCAGAGATTTTATTAAAAAATGAGTTTACAGTGACATATAAAGAACTAAAAATTCTAAGTGTCATGTCATAAAAGTGCTGTAAGAAATCAACCATCTTTGACACATAATGCCAATCATAAACATCAGGCATATCATCACCTAAATCAGTTGAGTAAGAAGATTCATTTTCCTCAAATTTTTTAAAAACCTTCTCATATATACAAGCAGTTTTAAGCATCAGATAAGTGAAATTTCACCTTATTGGCACATCAAGAGACAAAGAAGAATTACAATTAACACCAACCAAATTAGAGAATTTCCTAAATTTTCTCAATCTAGCAGGTGAATTTTTTATATATCTAACAACTTCCCTTACTTTTTTTTACAGATTTAGAGACTTCTTTTAATCCATCTTGTACAATTAGATTCAGAATATGTGCAAAACACCTGACATATACATATTTAGCTCTAACACCACTTGTACCCAATACACCAATTTCTTTTTAAAAAAAAGACATAGCTACATCATTACTTGTGGCATTATCAACAATAACAAAAAAAATATTCTTTAAACCCCAACCAACAAACAATTTTCCATTGCCTTAGCAATGTACTCACCTTTATGTGAGCTCATAGGTACAAAAGAAATGATTCTTTTACGAAGCTTCCACTCATCATCAATAAAATGTGCAGTGATGCACATATAATTAAGCCTTTGAATGGAAGTCCAAGTGTCAGTTGTCAAACTAAATCATTAACTAACATTTGAACAATAGTCTCTTAGAAGAGTTTTCAATTTTAGCCTCTCTTCCAAGTAAAAGCTCATACAGTCCCTATTAACCATCCATCTAGAAGGGATTTTAAATCTAGGGCAGCAAACAGACATAAATTTTTTAAACCCCTCCCCTTCAACAAACTTTAAAGGCAGTTCATCTACAATAACCATTTCAGCAAGTGCCTTCTAATGGAATCTTGATTAAATTTTCATGTTCCTAACACCCCAAGATTTTTAGATGCAGAAGACTTAGAACCAGCAGGTTTAAAAGTTAAAAGAGACTGCCTAGTTTCTTTACTGTGAGGATTTTTAGTGCAAGTGAGAATATGATTGTGTAAAGAAGATGTGCCATGCCTTTTAGTTAGAGCATTTTTATAATGTAGAATAGTAGAGACAATGATCTTTTATTATTACTCCTTCATTGTCTTTTACCCTCTCGAAATACTCCCACACTTTGCTTCTGAATCGATCTCTTTCCTTTTTTTTGGGGAAGCAGAGACTGTTTGCTCAGGTTTAGGATTTTGTGCTTTCACCATATTCTGAGCTCCCACATTAGTTTGGGTAGTTGGAGCACTACAGTCACTGCCTTCTACCATCTACGACATAGGGAAAAAATAAAAAATTCATTAAAGACAGAGTTACAGAGGCAAAAAGAAAATCAAAGCAAATGTGAAATAGACAAAATCAAAGCAAACAGACCTTTTATAATGGATTTTACTTCTAAAGAAGCTTCCACCTTGTAATATGAACTTCTATTCCAGTCTTTCCAGAAGTGACAACAATTAATAGGTACCCAATGCTTCCACCATTTAAGTTCAGTTGATTTTTTCAACTGAAATTAACATCCACAACACAGCACACAGAGTCACAAAAATCACAGAAACACATAGTCACAGCAACTAGAAATGAGAGGGCTATACTAAGTAACCATTGCTTCCACCATCATAGCACAGAGTCATAGAAAATCACACACTAATTAAGAAAATATAATTCATTTAAACAGAACTCAACAAAACCAAATTTTAGAAAAAAAAAAAAACCACACAATTTTTTTAAATCAAATTAAACAAAATAAAATTTTAAAATATGAACTGGAACTGCTATTCCATAAGCGACAACAGAAAGACAGTAAGCACTGCCTCCACCATCATATTCATAGAACAAACAGAGAGTCACAGAGACACATACACAGTTTCAAAAAATGTAAATATGTAATTGATTTAAACATAACTCAGCAAATCCAAATTCAAGTATTCAACTAGTCCTCAAAATGACTTAACAAATAATTTTCAAATCAATTATTTTCGAAATCAACATTTTCTTCAAAATAATATTAATATTTATTAAATAATAATCAAATTATTTTCAAATAAATAATAAAAGAAACAAATACCATGTTAACAATTAAAAATTTAAAATAGGTCAAAAATTTTGTAAAAACATCAAAATAATAATACAGAAAAACATAAAAAGCACTAAATTTTTTTTTATTTCAAATAAAAGGAAAAAATTCATTTTGTTATTAGACTTAGACATAAACTGGAAAAAAAAATCGTTTCACACAATCAAATATCATAGAACCAACACAAAGTCACCAACTATCACAATCAGTAAACAAATCACATGATTTTTACCACATCTGTACCAAACAATTAGTTTTCAGTCACTCACGATGAGATCAATTCCAAGATTTGCCAATATCACATAGATCCGGAGCGTAGAGGGGCAGAAATGTTGCAAAAGACAATGGATCTGGAGCCTAGAAGGCCGAGGGGTCTGCCATCTTCAAAGAATGAGCGAAAAAGTGGAATTTTGGGAGAGATGAAGTGGGTATTTGCAGATTCAGTGTCTGCACAGCGCATGCAGAGACATAAATAGGAGAATAAACTGAATAATCGACATGATTATTCAATTAAGAGTTATGTCTCTCTTAGCCTCTTAGGGTTTAACCATTTAGAAGAATCACAATTGCAGAAGATTGAACATTTGAAGCGTTGTGAGTCTTGTGACTACTAGATAGAAGAAGCCAAGAAGGAGACAGAACAGAAAGAATAAGAGGGGTCTGCTGGCTGCTGCAGGTACATATAAGATAAGAAGAATCGAGAAGGAAGAGAGTTAGAAAGGTGACGAGCAGTTTCAAAATGAAAACAAGTTTAGACTTTAGGAGAGAGAGTTAGGGTCTGCAAAGAAGAAAGATCGAGAAGGAAGACAAAGAGGTGACTGGTGAAGTGGTGAGTCGTTTAGGGTCTGCAGCGGAGAAGAAGGATCGAGAAGGAAGAGAGAGGGGTGCCGTTTGAAGATAAGTATAAGAGACTAAGGGAATTAGGTTTAGGGTTAGGGAATAATATGTATATATATATATATATATATATATATATATGTATTATATGCTGCGTTTTGAAGGGTGCATTTCGGAAGTTCGGGCGGGTCTGTTTGCGCTGGCTCACAATCGACCTGCCATCCGTTACCTGATTAAATCCTACCTGAACTTGCCGACCTGCTTCTGAACCTGCCTTTGCCTGATCCGGCCTAAAAATTCGGCCCGGAAATTTTGGGCCGGACGGGTCTTTCTCAGCCCTAATTATAAGAAGCCAAAAATGATTTTTTTTTGTTGTTAAATTTGGAGGAGAGCGCGTGAACCAAAACCCTTAGAAAAGCCCTCGGCCTTGGTCCTCTTCCTTTTATCCATCATCAATGGCGCTCTATTAGCAAAAAGGGGCAAAACTAAAAATGTTTCACTGTGGTCGCTACGCTTCTCAAATCCATATCCGAAAGCTTAATTTTAGTTTTCTTGATATGGGTTCCAAGTTATTTCTCAAACCCACAACAGTAACGGCACTACCTTCACTTTCTCCTTCTTTTGCTGCCGCTTCTTCTTCTTTTTCAAGTAGAGCACATCAGTATCACACCTGTAAACGATTTCTACCAGTAATATGTTCAAAACCCATTTCTAAAAAGTTTTATCTCCCTAAAACTAATGGCTTTGCTACTCTTCCAGTCCCAGGTACCTTATTTCTCTGTTATTTTTTTGTATTTTTTTCTTTTTTGCATTTTCATTTGTATTTTGTAATTTATGCTTTTGGTTTTTTCTTTAAATGCAAGAAGGAAAAGAGGTGTTTGTGGGTTTTATTGATGTGTAGAGATGACTTTTTACTGTTTAATAAAAGCCTTTTGCAATGGAAACTTTTTTTTTTTTTTTTTTCCAGTTCATAGTGAGGACTTGGGAGTGAAGCAGTTATATTTGGAGAAACTAAAGGTCAAACTAGAAGTGCTTGGTATTCAATTGGATAATTTTTGTTCTGGGCAACATAATAGCTTGCTGTGTCCAGTGGTAAGACTTTTTATTTTATTTTATTTTGTTGTTTTTTTATTTTATATGCATTAAAATTTTAAATTTCAAGATTAATCATGCAATATCATGTTAAAAATGATTTGATATTTTACTCTTGGATCACAAAAGGTTAAAAAGTTCATAGGATTGTATTTTTATAATTTGATGTATTTAACTGCCAATATCATATAAAAAGATTACCTTAATCTTTAGCAGCTGGACTTTGCCCCCCTTGTTTTGTGTTTGAATTTAGATCATTGGCAATAAAAGCATGACTAATGAGGCATATTCTGTCAACCTGTTCTTGACTTTGGATTCTAATGGTTACTGATATGTCATTTTTTCTTTGTTTTTGCATTAGTGCAATGGTGGTCAGTCAGCGGAGAAGTCATTGTCTCTTTTTATCAGCCCTGATGCGTATGCTATTATAGTTTCTTGCCATCTATTTATATTTTTGAGTTTTTCACAGATTTGACAAATATGCTCCTCTTTGATGTAAATTGTATAGGACTAGTGCAGCCTGGATTTGCTTTCGAGGTAAATGTGGGTGGAGTGGTTCAACGAGGGTAAGATGTTTGCTCATCTGAGATGTCTAAGAATTAATTTATTATTTGTTTTTGGATTATTCTCTTCACTGGCTCTCTCATTTCAGCCCTTTGCAGGAACAGAGTCTACATATGAGAGTTCAATCCAACCTAAACAAGTTAAGCTGAAAAGGGATATCACTATGGAGAGTCTTGAATTGCAACCACTATGCAACGAGGTTGTCAGCTTCTCTTTTCATCTAATTCCTCCCATTTTTATTGAAAATGTTGCTTGATTTGGATGATGTCTGGCATTCTTCTGCCCTTCCTATTGCCTGCAGTGGTTCAAGCCTCTCAAATGCTGTGAGGTTTGCCATATAGGCATATTTGTGTCTGTTCTTCATGTGTCTTGGTGGTCTATATTGCCTCCACTTGGAAGCTGTGTAAAGCCAACCATATCCAGTGCAGAGAACAATTTTGTAGATAAACTTATTGAAACTCTTTCAAAGGTTTGTACTGCTGTTATTGGAGTCTTGTGACTGCCATTGATTTTTGAAGCTGTTGCAGATTGGTTTAAGTGTGTTTTTAAGCCCATGGCTATTGGGCATCAGTGAATTATTTACCAAGGCATATTTGAATTATGTTGTTGATAAGTTGATGCAATACATCCTGAAAATGGTAGAATATGGTCTTAAAGGAGGTATTTGAATTGTAGACTCTTTAAATTTTTTAGGCGTACACTAGAGGGATGCACTAGCAGGAAAAGGGCTGTGGAGCAGCTTCCAAAATCATAGGTGTGGTACGTAGAAATGGTCGTGCCTACCGAGGGTTGTATCGCAGTTTAATGTTTGCATGGCATCACTTTCCCAATAAAAGAATAAGAGCAAAAAATAAATCATGTTTCTTATCTTCTTCACTCTGATTTTCATCCTCTCAATCAATTGGAATATGATGTGATTTAATTAGCAAGATCGGATTTAGTCTTCAAGCATTTCTGTCTGGGCAAACATTTTTCCTTTCCTGATGCTGAATGGTTTCTTTATAACAGTTTCTTATGTTCACTGCCCTTGGGGAGAAATTCTACAGAATTATTATAATAATTTTTTTCATCCGATTTGTGATGAATTATGTGGAGTATCTGGATAATTCCTTAAGGTTGTGTTGAGGCTGATATGTACATAGTCTTATTCAGCTGCATTTTCTACAAATTTATTTATGACTTTTTCCTGCCTTGTTTCAGATCCTTGGTTTTTTCGCAGAGCGGTTAATATCAGCAGAGACATTGCAGAGAAATCGTGTTATGCAAAAAAGCTATGGGAATCAGGTGTGTGAATGTTAGTTTATTAGTGATTCAATAATACTACTTGTGGTCTTTAGTTTAATCTAGCGCTTGGGACTCTATTGAACTTTAATAGAGTATGACAAGAGTAAATAGTTTAATGAGCTCTAGAAGTATGCTATTTCATTGTAGTTCACTGCCATATCAGTTATTTCTATGATGTGTTTTTGGCATCTAATATACCATTATGGTAATATCTTAGTGTCGGTGTTTAATTATGTTATCTTGTATTTTGAATAGCCAATAACTTTGTACATCAAGATATATTTTCTACTCCTGGCATATACACAAAGAAATCTGAAGGCTTTGCTTATTGTCTATTTATACTTCTATTCTATACATTAGGGGTTGTGCTTGTTTTGTGCTATTTAGTGATTTTTTCGTGGGGGTGCCTTGGTGCAATTGGTAAGATTGCTCCTTTGGTGACCTCGAGTTCATGTCTTCGAGGCTTGGAAACAGCCTCTTCTCAAAAATGCAAGGGAAGGCTGCATACACATGTGCCTATCCTTCCCCACTCCCACACTAAGCCGGGAAGCTCTTTGTGGACCAGGTGAGCCATTTTAGTAAATTCTTCATATCAGCAAGAGTGTTGGATTGTGGTATTGTATGGCCTGTACAAAATGGTATCCTTGTTCTATACTTGTAGCAGATATTTACTTTAGCTATTTCAATCTAACATGGCAAGCATTCTTTGTCTAATAGTAACAATTTTTGTATTATACTGGCAGATTGTTATAGCCTTTACATATTGGCGAAATGGAGTGCTCACCAGCTGCAAGTATCGAGATATCAGCAAGAAGTTTTGGCAGGTAGTTATTGAGTTCTAATATTGGTGTAAGAAATCCAAAGTATTTTATTCTTGTTCATCTGTGTTTAGTTTGAAATGGTGGTTGGCAGCATGAGAAGTGTGCTTAAACCCCCAGAATAAAACTTCATAAGTTGATTTCTTTCGTGAAATTTATTTCTCTTGGAACATGTCCATTTGGTTCTTGGGTTGATGCCAGATATCTAAAAAAGCAATCTATCTATAGTAGTCAGTTGGGGACATAATAGGCCAAAAGCTCATTTAAGCCTCTAAACTTATGTGGCTAACAAGTTTTTAGTTTCTTGGTTTTGTACGTCCAGGTCCTTTTCCTTCCAAATTTCAGTATCAAAGTCTATTTTTTAATTGCATGAGCAAAAACAACCAGATGCACCATTAAAAAATCTTAAGGAGATAAAGAACAATTAAAAATACTTGGTGGGTCCACGATGTCAGTTGCTTCCGCTTTCTCTTTCCCCTTCTTGTCTAATCTCACAATTGTATTAGGCCCTTCTGTCTATCTTCTTTGGTATTCTGCTTTCTTTAGGCATGAGTACAACCTTTAAGTTTCTGTTAGCATACCCTGAAGTCCAAACTCACTAATATTCCTTTCATATTTGCTTTTACTGCTGTATACTTCTTATTTTTCAGTAACTCAATTGAGAGAATTTGAAAATTTTCCATTGAAAATCGGTATATAATCCGATACAGAGAAGAAAATCACCTTATGGAACTTCAATCATGACATTTTTTTTTTGATCATATGAAACTGTTGAATTTGTTTCTGAGTTGGAAAGTTGTAGAGTTTTGTGTTATGAGGTGAAACTCTAAGCTATGTGGTTTTGTAGCTGGTTCTTAATTAGTGATTGCTATTGGCACCAACTTTTATGGTAATGTCAATGGGTTTTGTTGGAAAATGAAAGTAGAAACAAATCCCACATTGGAAAGAAATGAAGAAATCAAAGGGCATATAAGTGAAGGGGAGCTACCAACAAAATGGCTTAGGCCATTTTGGTGGTAGGTAAGCCCATTGCTATGTTCTGGAGGCCTGGCTGGAGAAATCAAGCTTAACCCAGTTGGTGCAAGGTTCAACACTCAAGCCAGATGTGAAGCCCAAGCTTGTTTGAAGTCCATGGAGTCCGAAATTTAATAGGTTTAATATTGGCACTATGAATAATTTGTGGAACACAGCGGTAGGGCTAATCTGAAATATGTAGGAAAAGAACAAAAATAAAAATAGGATAGGGTTCTAGGAGTCACACCTAGGCTTAGGAATCACACCTAAGGGAGAGTAGAATTGAATCAACACAATTCTAGAGCAAAATTGCACGAATCTTTAATTTTATTATGACTGAAAACTATATCTAAAACTGATACAAGCCTAGGTATTTATAGGAGTAGTAATCCTACAATCTAAAGGCTTGAAAGACTAAAACAAATCCATGAAGGATTTGAATTCCTAAATAAGAAAATCCAACTAATACCTATCGTAATCCAATAAGGATTAAGATAATGACTCAACAATTAATTAATAAATTCCTAAAGACATTAAAGAA
>CATIWO010032524.1:0-26059 GCA_949673435.1 Macaranga tanarius
CTGTTGAAGAGATCCCAAGAAATAGGGGAAAGTATCAAGTATCTTGTTGTTGCCGAGATCAAGGAATTCCAATAGTTCACAATTGGAGATGGATGATGGGACTTTTCCTTGTAATTGATTGCCATTGAAATTCATGTATCTCAAGTTCTTGATCTTTGACAATGATGGAGGAATAGTTCTACTGAAATAATCCATACAAAGATGCAGCACATATAAGGCTATTGCTCAACTTTCCCAAACATTTTAGGATGGACTTAAACTATTATTGGATAGGTCGAGAACTTGAAGGGAATGTAGTTTACAAATAGAAGAAGAACTCTCTCCAGTCAATTTATCATTCGATGAGAGAATCAGAAGTTGCAAATGAATGAGTTTACTAATTGAACTTGGAATTGGGCCATGCAACTTGTTATTGCCTAAATGGATATATATCAGTGATGAATTACGTTGAAATTGACCCAACTGACCATTGAGATGGTTATTATTTAGATTTAAAAGTTTTAATTTAGGTAGAGAAAATAAAAAGTATGGTATTGTTCCATTTAGGAAGTTACTGGATAAATCAACTTCCCACATAATTGATAATCTACCTAATTGAAAAGGGATAGAGCCTACTAATTGATTGTTAAATAAACCTAACTCAGAAAGTTGGGTAAGGTTTGCTCAAGAAATAGAAATTGAACCACTAAGATTGTTATCGCTAAGATGCAAATGCAAAAGCTGGTTAAGGTTTCCTAAAGATGAGGGAATCTGACCATTGAGATTGTTGTATCGAAGATTTAAAGAAGAGCGTTGAGAAAGGTTGCTTAAAGAGGAGGGAATCCGGCCACTAAGATTGCAATATGAGAGGCCCAACGAATACAGCTTCACAAGGTTTCCAAATGAAGATGGAATCTCAGCACCGTTGAAATTGTTAGGGGTAAGAGTCAACGCACTGAGTTGCATGAGGTTACCAAACAGTGTGAGATTTGACCCTACAAAATTGCAGCCATGAAGATGGAGTACT
Source organism: Macaranga tanarius (assembly GCA_949673435.1). NCBI lineage: Eukaryota > Viridiplantae > Streptophyta > Magnoliopsida > Malpighiales > Euphorbiaceae > Macaranga > Macaranga tanarius. The sequence continues at coordinate 1,007 of CATIWO010032524.1, forward strand.
TCCAATGACTCAATGTTAATGAAAAAATCCATCAGTGAATAAATTGGTAATTTGGTGTAAGAAAAATCTAAATAACGGAGAGAACTACTCCTATTAGACATTGGTGGTGAAAAAATGCCAGTCATGTTTACATTGTTCATTAAATTGAGAAGTTGGAGGTTTGGCAGTTGAAGTATGGCTCCTGTGAATTCCCCACGTAATCCACAATGCTTGAGATTAAGAGAGGACAAAGAAGAAGGCAGATTCAACAAGGAATGAGGTGAACCAATGACATGTTTACAGAGGTCAAGTCCAATTCTCTCAACATGGTTAGATTTCCGACAAGCTTAGAGAAAGAAGTGGTTTCTAGTGATAGATCACTATTCCCAAGGAGGTCAAGTGAAACTAGATTAATTGGTAAACCAACATATTCTACAAATCTTTTACGCAATCCGCAGTTACTTAGATCAAGATATGACAAAGACGAAGGCAGATTCGTGAAGGAAACAGGTGCAACCAAGACATGTCAACCAAAGTTAATTTGAGTTCTGTCAACTCGGTAAGGTTATGAACAAGTTTGCCGAAAGTTGCGGTCTGGAATGATAGTTCATAATTCCAAGAGAGATCAAGTGAAACAAGACTGGATAAGAGAGAGATGTGTGGTGGAACTTGGCCCACAAAGCCCGAAGTGCTTAGGTTAAGATATGTCAACTTGGAAAACTGGCCTAAATGAGATGATATTTGAGAAGCATAGAAATCATTATTAGAGAGATCCAAATATTGAAGATGAGAAAGGAAGAAAAGAGAGCTATTGGGAGGGAAGGTACCAGAAAGCATACTGATAGAAAGGTTAAGGCCAATAACATAACCTGTTTCCATGTCACAAATCACTCCATCCCACCACAAGCAGCAGTCTGTACCTTCTTTCCATGACTCTGTCTTTGGATAAGCATCCTTGTGATATTTATAAGCACACTTATCAATGGAGAATGAACTTTTGAAATGGAATAGGGCAAGGCTCTCATCATGATGGCACATAAATTGTGTTGCAGAAGAGGAATTTGAAGACACAGGTGAAGAAGAAATTGCTTGGGAGTGCAGTAGAGACAACACAAGGGAGAGAAATGAAGGAGCCAAATGATAGAACCCATGGCCATGCTTTAGAAAACCTTGTCTTTAAATTTTTGTCTTGAGAAAATATGAATGAAGTCTATAGGCATTTATAGAGTGCATGTGTATGCTCTATGGGGTTGCCAAAGATTAGAGATCCATATTATTGATTTTGATTTCATATTCGTAAGACAACACATGCAAATATAAACGCAGACTAAAAGTAAACAAATGGGATGGTGTTCTTAATTTAATTAAGTCATTAATTGGGCTATGAAAGAACCAAATGGCACATTAGTTTTGCTGGACAAGATTAGCTTTTCACGATTATTTCTTTCGTTTTGGAAAAGGAAAATTTTCAGTAGACATTTTAATTGATTTGATTTTGGTTTTAAAAAATTTTAATTAATTTGATGTTAGTTTATGTTTTTTTTTTAACTTTTCATGAATCTTCAATGTTATAATATCTTGGAAATTTTGATAGTTTTGTGATAAATAAAAAAAAAATTATTCTTTTTTATATGATTGTTTTGAACATATTTTCATTTATGTTAATTTTTTAAAATTTTTAATATACAATAAAATTTTAAAATTTTTTTTGCCAGAGTTTTTTTTTTTTTTTTTTTGAGAAAAAAAAAATGATCATGTGTTTTTTTGTTGCATTTTTTTTTTAACAATGCACTCTTTTAAATGAGGAGTGGCTTTCCAATTTACGTGCTATATTATTAAGTAATAGATATTTTATTTATTTTTTTGAGAATAAAAATAAAATAAAATAAAATAATTCAAATTTATTAATTAAATAGTCTTAAATAAAATGAGTCCCAAGCCATAACAATAATTTCATTTTCTAGTTTAGAAATTGAAAGTGGAAAGTAAAGTTTGATTGTTTAGAGAGTTAAATTAAGCATCGTCTATTTATTGACACATAGATTGTGAGTCTGAAATGCAAATTTATGAACTAAAATTATTCTGAAGCTCAAAAAATCTAGCATAAAGACAACAAGATAATTTACAAAAAGTCTTGGTCGCATGGAAAATGTGTGTCTTGTCTGCATCAATGAAACAAAAACATGTTGTGGCATTAATGGTCGCATGTCCTCTTGAAATTTGATGCTTCATTCCCAACTTTAACGAAGAAATCAACCAAAGAAACTAAGAAAAAAACAATGAACTCGAGCTCTGTCCGTCTTCTTGTATGGGTTGGTATGTAATGACAACTAGCTCATGTATCTGAACTCAATTATTATTTGATGTTAAGAACTCAATTATTATTTAGTGTATAGCATGGGAGTTTTTTTTTTTTTTTTGTCTGAATCATTAGTATTTAGAGTCTATTTGACTATGACTAATTCATTTTGATCCAGGTAGAACTACAAAGATGATAAAAGTCTACCAATAACTATTTAACATTAGTGCATTCACTAGGACTCGAACTCGAACTCAAAATTTTTGCTTAAGTAAAAACAATTTTCAGTCAGCCGATTCCAACGGTTGTTGATAGGAGTCAAATATTTCGGACTAAATAATACGAAATAGAATAAATAATCTTTAAAGACATGCATGCTGTATAGACTGACAGTGGCATGTCTTTGAATTATAGCTTGGCCTTGGAGGTGCTGTGATTTAGTTGTGGTCACCCGTTTAATCTTGCAAACAATGTTTTCTCTTCTCCCGGTATGTTTAACGTTTCCGTTGTACCAAAAAAATAATAAAAAAAGGAAAATTTTTATCTATTTCGGCTGTATTATACAGTTTGTACATATTGTATTTTTATTAAGTTAAAATATCTAATGCATCATTTATTCAACCATTTGCTGCAGTACTTTGAAACCACCTACATTAATTACCATATGAGCCATTCACTAGCGACAGCCTACCATTCCTAAAGAAGGTAATCGGTGGTATATTTCCAGCTGCAACTTCTTTAGAATGCCTACAATTCTACCAAGCCTTAACGGCAATAAAAAGAAGATAATAATTGCTAAAACATTTATATCATCTGCGCCCACAACGTGTGTGTGTATATGTATATTTTTTAAATAAATTGAATATAAAGAAGTACATGTTTTCTTAGGGGAAGAAATGCATGTTGAATATTAGAGTTATTTTGAAAAATTAAGTTAAATCTGAGTATAAATGTCATAGGATAATTAGTTCATAATTTTAATTTTAGCGACTCTAGCTAACTAAAACTTTATAAGGCGAAGCATGTTATGCCAATGCAACGTTTTAGTGAGCCTTTTCAAGGCTTCAAAAGTGTAAAACAGAGCAGTGAAACTCGGACACATACATAAGTATTTGGCAACATTTATAATTCATGAAAATGAGACCCAAAAGGGCAAAAAAAAAAAAAAAAAAAAAAACTAATTCAGGCCAATCAAGAATTACTTAATCCTTTTATACAATTCGCATAAGTGCTGCTCGTATAAAAAAAAAAAAAAAAAAAAAAAAAAAAAAACAGTTTTCTTTTTAATTCTCTTCAGTTGAGATACTTTATTTCTTTGACAAGCTTGCACTAGTTTAATTTATTAGAAAAACAGGTATTAAGAGAGATTTATTCCTCTTTTAAGGTCCACTCAACTCAATTTTTAAAAAATTGTAACTTATATGGCTATTGGATAAAAATTGAAACTTATATGGCTATGGAATATTAGAGACATCAAATGGAAAAAAAAAAAAACAAAACAATTAACAAATAAACAATAAGCAGTTTAAATTTCACAAGTACATTCTACCACACGTTTGCAATACTTGTATATTATTACAATACAAAGACTAGCATTAACAGCATATTATTACAATTACAGAGACTAGCAGTTCTATGCATTCTTCTTTCACCACAACTACAAAGACTTACCCAAGAACACCAATTAATCAAACTGATTGATTTCTTCTTCAGTGATCATGTCTAGGTGATTTCTTCTTAGACTTTTTTGACCTCCAATGCCCTACACCTTCAACTTTATTGACAAACCATCTGGGTTTTCTTATTGTAAACACAATGTAGCCCATAGAAAAACCAATTACCAATCCACATGCATACCCAATCATCACAACATACCATTCAAATTCATTTCCAAATCTTGAATCACCTTTTTCTTGGATGACAGATTGTTCTGCATCTTCTGGATCTTCATCATCTTCACACAATTTTGACAATGGAAATCCGCATAATCCTGCATTTCCCACATATGAATCATTTTCAAATGTGTTGAATTGTTTCCCTTGCGGTATGGGTCCTTCAAGTTGATTGTGTGAAACATGAAAGATCTGGAGAAATGTTAGATCTATCAATTGCATTGGGATCCTTCCTGTAAGCAAATTTGAAGAGAGGTCTAACGATTCCAAACCCTTTAAATTTCCTAATGATGTTTGGATATGACCTGAGAGGAAATTATGAGAAAGATTGAGTAGCCGCAATGATTTAAGCTTTCCAATAGAATTTGGAATTTCTCCAGTGAACTTATTGAGCGACAAATCAATGGTTGTAAGGGCTGTCTGGATTCTTGTTATTTGGAACTCCTTATCTTTGAATGTCAAACCCACAACAAAATCATAACTAAAAATGTCTCCTACCATGTATGTCTCATCTTGGCTAAAGCTCATCATTGCTTGGAACTCATCGAAATACTTTCTTGGCAAAGGTCCATCAAAAATGTTGTTGGAGAGGTCAAATATCCGCAACTTAGGAAAAGCAAAATTGGTAATGGCGTCTTTCAAGGAACCATGAAGGGTATTAGATCGAAGCACAAGAATTTGTAGATTCGGAAGACTTCCCAAGAAAATGGGGAATACATCATCTATCTCATTGTTACCAAGATCTAACACTTCCAAATTTCTACAATTAATGATAGATGGCGGAATTTTTCCTTGCAACTGATTACCGTTGAAATTCAAATATCTCAAATCATTACCCTCTAAAATTATCTCAGGTAAAGTTCCATGAAAATGGTTCATGCCAAGATGCAACACTGATAGAATATTACTAAAATTTCCCAAGCATTGAGGAATAATACCAGTTAAGCTATTGTTGGACAAGTCAAGAATTTGAAGGTATTGTAGCTTGCAAATAGAAGAAGACAGTCCTCCAGTGAGATTATGATTTGATGAAAGCACGAGAAGTCTCAACTCCACAAGATTGAAGATTGAATTTGGAATTGGGCCATGAAGCTTGTTATTGCTTAGATCAATATCAGATAATGACTTGCTATGAAATTCACCAATAGGACCATGCAGTTGATTGTTCTTAAGGAATAAAAATACCAAAAAAGGTAGAGTATATATAGAAGATGGTATTGTTTCATTGAAAAAATTGTTTGATAAATCAAGGTATTGTAGAGTTGAAAGCCTGCCTATTTCAGAAGGAATGGAGCCTATCAATCGATTTTTTGATAAATCAAAGAAACGGAGTTGAGTGAAGTTTGAAAAAAAGGTAGCAAGCGGACCACTTAGACTGTTGTTTTTAAGACTTAATTCAGTGAGCTGTTTGAGGTTTGTGAATGAGGATGGAATCTCACCACTCAAATTATTAGACGACAGATACAAGTGAGAGAGCTGTTGAAGGTTTCCGAGTGAGGATGGAATTTTAGAGCTAAAATTGTTATATGAGAGATCCAAGTAAATGAGATGTTTCAGGTTTCCAAGTGAAAGGGGAATCTCACCATTGAACTTGTTAGATGAGAGGTCCAACCAAGTGAGCTGCGTGAGATTACTAAACAATGCCAGATTAGAACCAATAAATTTGCAGTCGCTAAGTGCCAATTTTTTTAAAGAGCTTAGATTACTGACAAAATCAGGCTCTAAGTATACTTGAAACTTTGTCATGGAAACATCTATGTACTGTAGGGAACTACTCCAGTTGGACATGGGAAGAAGGCTAATGAGGTCATGATTGCCCGATATATCAAGCAGTTGAAGGCTTGACCTTTGAAGTAAGTCACTTGGGAATTCCCCATGCAATTCACAGTGACTAAGTTTCAAAGATGACAAAGAAAAAGACAGATTCATCAATGAACTAGGTGCCACCGAAGACATAGTCACAAGGCTCAAGTCCAATTTGTTCAACTTAAATAGATTCTGCGTAAGCTTTACAACAACGGCTGTATCTAATCTTAAATCAAAATTCCCAGAGAGATCAAGCGACACTAATCCACTGGGAAAATTAAAATTTTCTAGGTATTTTCCTGACAGATCACAAGATTGAAGTTGGAGATATGACAAAGAAGAAGATAAATTCATGAAGAAACTAGGGGCAACCATGGACATGTCTATTCTATTTAAACTGAGTTCCACTAACTTGGTCAGATTTCGAAAATTATTGCTAAAAGAACTCGAATCTAGTTCCAGACCCAGATTCCAAGAGAGATCAAGCGAAACCAGATTGGATAGATGAGAGATTTGTGATGGAAGTTTACCTTCAAAATCTGACAGACTTAGATTGAGATGTGTGAGTTTTGAGAGCTTACCAAACTGGGGTGAAATGTTAGAACTGTTGAAATCATTGTTGGAGAGATCGAGACTTTGAAGATGAGAAAGTGAGAAAAGAGCATTATGGGAAGGGAAGGTACCATAAAGCATACTGTTGGAGAGGTCGAGCCCAATTACATGACCTGTCCGTAAGTCACAAGTGACTCCATCCCACAAACAGCAATCCGTACCCTCTTTCCATGATTCTGTCTTGGGATAAATGGTAACAAATCCAACAATATAATCACTTCCAGAAGCAGAACTGCTAATGGAAAATGAGCTTTTGAATTGGAGCAGTGCATGGCTCTGCTCGTATTGACAGAGTATTTGTGATGATTCAGAAAAGGACGAGTTCAAAGACAGAGATGCATAGCAAGAAACATGCAATTGCAACAAAATGAAGCAGAGGAATTGAGTCGTAAGCCATAGCAATGACTTCATTTTCTGGTTCAGAAACTGTGAGTGGAAAGTAAATTTAATGGTCAAAAGAGATAAACTAAGCACATCTATTTATAGACAGATAGATTTGCCATTCTGAATTGCAAATTTATCAAACAACTAAAAAGTAAACCATGTAACATGTCCCGATGTCCTATCTGCATCAGTGAAAAAAAATGCTGTGTCGTTGATAGACATAGACTTGGTTTCCAAGTACAAGTTTTGACAGGACACTTGATGTAAACAAGCAATGCAATCCCCACCACAACGAATAAATATAAGAGGCTTGGCAAGGGATATTTTTTTTAAAAAGAAAAACCACATATCCAAATTTCCAATAATTCAGTTCAACACGAAGACAACTATAAGGGTTATAAAGGTGGCAAAAAAATTTTAACAATTAATTTAATGCAATTATATACACCACATCTTAAACTATAGACATACTTAACAAAAAACAGCTGTATATACATCTCGAACTATAAACATGGCTCAATTAAGAACAGCCCCTATTATTCATCCAACGTCCGTGTATCTTGGCATGGATTTTTATGCGATTATGAGTTCATACTCTGTGTAGGACAACCTCATGTTTCTTTGTACAAATTATATTGTGTACGTAGTATGGGAGTCGAATGTTTCACACTTATATTATTGTACAGAGTCGTAGCCGAATTTTGTGACAAATTGAATGCGCATTATGATTTTTCATGGCACTTGAAATCGACATTATTTTTTCTTTTATTGATTTCTCCAATCTCCATTGAAAAGTTCTGCTTTGATGCATGATTTCATTTGGGTTCCCAACTCTTTGATTGTGTAGTCTAATTTTTTAGGGAAAAAGTACCAAAATAATGTACTTTGTAGTTATACACATTTATATTTATTGACTTATAGCTTTTTTTGCAAAATTAATTAATTATTTAGCTGGTGTTTTAATTTTTTTATTTTGCTAATTAAGTGTTTTAATTTTTTATTATGACAAATAAGCACGTAAACCTTCAGACTTCTAGGTTATTGTCGAATTACATATTAACTAGTATTTTAATTTTCTAATTATTTTAAATAATCCTATTTAAACATCTATGATATATTCTAATATAAAAGTGAACATTTTATTGTATAGTACGACAATATAATTTTTATTTATTAATTTAAAAATTAAAAATAAATATAATTTATAATTTATAAATAAATATGACACATATGTAATATAAATTTTTATTAATTTTCTACTTCTTTGAATCTTGTTTTAGAGAAAAGATAACTCTTTCATTAATTGAAAATTAAAAATATACCTTAATGAATAAATAATATAAATAAAGTACAATTAAGAAGTATTGAGATATAGTCTCACTTAAATTGTGAAATTATTTGTTGCTATTTTGAATCGCATTGACAAAGTTATTTTGATTTGCAGTTTAGCGATCCATTCAGCAATTTTTATGTTTCACTCCATGGTGTTGATTAGCCAAAATTTAACTTTATGTTCTTTAATTGAATCTAATTATAAAAATATTCACTAAAGTTTCACGAATGGAGAGAACTACAAACTCTAAAAAGGAGAATCACCAAAATCTCATGAAGGGATTAAGAATTTCACAAAGGAATATTCAAAAATTTCAAAAAAAAAAAAAAGATCATAGATATATTTATTGAATGCAAAGAAATAAAAAAAAACAAATAAAAATTAGAAAAAATAATGGGAGACCACCACCGATTTGAGAGATAATCGGCCAAAACGAAAGTATTTGATTTAAAAAAAAAAAAAAAAACTGAAAAGGAAAGTTGCTTATTTGAATCTTTGCTTAAATAAAATTGATTTTGTCACGAATAAAATTATATTAGCATGCTAGGTTAAATTTGATGACACTCGTTAATAAAAATATATGAAAAAAACTTGCTAAATATATAAAATTTTAATTTATTTATAGGTTCATACACCTGTTTATTACAAAAAAAAATAATAATAAAGAATTTAATTATCATAATTGAAAAAATTTTGAACGCTGATGATGTAATTATTTTTTATATTATTTTTAGAATATATGATGTTTATTACATTGCATTTTAGTATCTTCCTGATAAAAAAAAAAATTATTTTACTATTTTTATTTGTATACTATTAATATTATATCACAAAATATTAATTAAAATTAATATATATCATGATAAAGAATTATATATCAAATGAATGATACGAACTTACAAGGCAAAAACCCTAGAAACACACAATCATAGAGAACTTTTTTTTTTTTTTTTTTTTTGTACTTCTTCCAATTTTTTATATGTTCAATATATCCATTAAAAAATCTAGAAAGAATGAATGTTGAGCAATGACCATATACAGATTTTTATTTAAAATCGAAATATGAAATAAAGATTTTGTAAAATAATGATAAGGCCCATGCAACATTTTAGTGAGCCTTTTCCAGGGCTCAATAGCTTAAATATGCCGTCCATTGCAGTGTAGAGGATCCAAGTTTGCAACTTTGAATTTTAGATGATTTGGCAACAATTCTAGGAAAGAAAAAAGGCCTTAGACACAAATTCAGATTCTTCTATATCAAGAACCTGAATTTTTTTTATAATTATTTCCGGGATATTTGATAATTATGAAAATTTTAACTAATTTAGATTAAATCGGAGTGATATAAAATTTTTTGGTATCTATTTTCTTTTATATATAAGATTTAAGCACTGAAAAAAATTTAAAATTAATTAGAATTTTTATGGTTACTAGATATGAGAGATAATTATCGAAAAAAATTAATTTTCCTTCCTCTAGAATTGTTTTATTGTACTTTTTTTTTTTTGCAAGCTTTTAAAATTGAATCATAAGAGTTTAAACTCCTAAATAGTTCATTTAAAAAAATTATGTAACAGAAGATTAGCTACCTAAATGCTAAGAATTTTCTTATGGCATTAGAATGATTATGGTTTTGATTACTGACTATATTAAGGCCGTGAGAATTTCTTCCTAACTTCGAAAAAAATATGTTTTTTTGCTTAAAATGTACTCTTAGACTATTAAAGATTGATTTATTCTATTAGATTAAGTTGTTTTTCCTTTCTGTATGTTAATTAGCTCATATGAATTATCTAAGAGGCCATCCATTTTCTTTATTTTCAAGAAGAAGTAATGGGATGTACATAAATTGAGAAATAGGAGAGTTGTATGGTTTACTTCATATTTATAACTAGAAATATAGAATAGACAACCAAAAATAGCCATAAAAAAATACAAAAGATAGAAAAATGGAGTCATATTTTCAGCGGTTATACTTTTTAATCAATTGGAAAATTAAATAATTTAAATATTGCATAATCAGGAACAACGCTTTTTTTAATTTTGTAAAAATTAATTTTATAAATTAACACGATATGATTTGAATCCTACATTTCAAAATGCACTTAAAGAAAGTTGGTTGTACATACTATTCATATCCTTCATTCTTAATATCAATTTCGTCAATATTTTCCAAAATTCAATTCTCAATTTCAATTGTAATCTGCAATTTTTATTTATTTTTCAATTCCTACTGTACCTAATTAGCTTCCAACTAGAATTTATAAATTGAGTAATATATCTATTTTCTTTCTTTTTGAACCAAGTAATAGATCTGTTCTTTTTCTTTTTTTTTTTTTTAACGAAGTAATATATCTGTTAAAAGAATAAAAAGATGCATAATTTTATCAAGTCCTGGAGTGTCATGTTTAATAATAATAATACCAAATAATATGACTTTATTCTCTGTCTCAATCAGGATCAAATAATTATATAGTTTAAGCATCATTATCATTTCATATAGCCTATATAAAAATAAAAAAAAAAGAATAAAAAAAAAAAGTCTGTTTTCTTAGCTATCTCTTTGTTCTTTTCTGATCAAGTCATGTTTTTTAAAAGGGACGTAATGTTTATTTAATTCAAATTGCTTCTGCCACAAGTTGATAAGAAAATAAGACATTTTTTTAGGTAGAAATATAAGAATCCATGTATGAAGACAACCCTACTACCATAGTATATATATTTTTTATAAGGAATAGTCTTAAGTAGTCAATGATTTTGATACAACAATTAATTAAGTATTATACATGTCCCTTCTATTACTGGTTAAGCATTTGGAATTATATATTTAACTAATCTTAATAAAGAATAGAAACTTTGTTTTTGGAATTTTAGGATTCTAGCTATTGGTAGAAAGGAATCCTATAACGCAAGTTGTCTCAAGGCAAATTTAAGAGCTCTACTTCTTAGGGTTCCATCAATCATGCATGTTCATTAAAATAATTAATGTAGTCATCTATATGAATCCCACATCACAAAAAGAATTTTAGTTTGAAAAACAAAAGGATATAATAGTTTTATAATCTTATTACACCAAAAGTGTTGTAAATTAAATCATAGTACTTTAAAAGTGGCAATAGTAATTGCTATTGGGGAGTTCAAGTCTCATCCTCTATATGGTTTAAAGATTAATTCTCATAAACATTTAAAGTTGTGGAATTAACCGTATGATGATAACCTATAAGAATAATTATTTTACTCGTTATAGAGAGTTAATAAGGTTCTTATCTTGATGTGATCTTCCAATTTCTCTGTGCGATCTATATCTGTTTAATGGATTTCACTAAAAAGAGGAGTTTGAGAGTCCATTATCAACAAAACTTGATTTACTTGTTTCTGTTATATCAGTACTTGTAAATTTTTTAATTTATTTGTACTGTACTCCCTAGTAGATCAGTATGTGCTTGTAACGCTTGATCAAGTTTAATGGAAATCCAATTTTCCAATTGTTCAAAAAAATAAAAAGTATTTGAAAACTACTAACAAATAATAATCATGACTTTCTAAGAGCACTAATCAAATGACACAGTTTAAGAAAATATTATTTCTACTAAGGCTCCATAGAACTATGCAATGTAATGGATATAAATGAATTTTTAAGCATATATATTAGTCAATTGATTAATTTTGTCATCATTAATTAAAATTTAAAATTTAAAACTAAATTGGTTTTCACCAAAAATTTTTATTTTTGGTCACCATCACTTATATTTTTGATTGATGATGATCTTTTATTATTTCTTTCTATCTTATTTAGTTTATTTTATTTCTTTACATTTAATAAATACAGAATTTTGTTTTTTTATTGGATTTTCTTGAATCTTCATTCATAAAGTTACTACTTTTATGGGATTTAATTATAAAAAATTTATTGATATTTTTATAATAAAACTCACTTAAAGATCAAAAAAATCGATTTATAACTAATCAAAACTATTGAGTGGAGTACACGGATTGTTGAGGTGCACATTAAAAAAATTCCATCAACGTGATTGAAAAATAATAATAAGAAATTTTATAATTTAAGTGAAATTTTATTTTTATACTTTTTAATTGTACTGCTCTTTATATTATTTGTTTGTTAAGATGTACTTTTAATTTTCAATTAGTAAAAGATTCAATTTTTTTCCTAAAGAAAATTTAAAACTAAATCACAAGAGATAATTTTCTCCCTTGAATTTTTTTTTTTTAAATTTCAGATAATTTGATTTTGATCGAATCCAAAAAACAAATTAACTTACTATATAATATTCTTGCAATTAAATTTATGATGTCACTTCCCTGTTGTAAGTTTAAAAAGAAAGTCAACTAAATAAATGAAAATGCTATCACACTTCAATATTATTTTCCTTTTGTTTTTCTCTAATTCTCTATAATTCAACCCCCAATGCTTTTTACAATTTCTCATAAGCAAAATGCACATTATACCAAAATTTGGACCAAAATAATATTAAAAGAATGTTCAAGATATTGATAGATTTGTTAAATCCCATTATACATACCAAATTTTGGCTATCGATAATGTGAACTTACATTTGACTACGAGTACCGTAATCATGCAGCAATCCATTTTAATTATATGCATAAGCAAGCACACAATTATAACAAGCTAGTCCTATATACTGCGTAAACATGCAATATATAGCTAGGATGGTTAAAAAAATAATAATATATAAAATCACATCATTTTCACTTAATTTTCATAGATTTTAATGAATTATAGTAATGCGTTGAGAAAATCTTACAAGATAGAATATTATGCATGTAGAGAAGTTAGTTAGTTAATTAATTAGGTAAATATCATAGAAAATTAAATTTGATAAAAAAATTCATATTTATGGTGATTTATTTTTTTTCAAATATAACTTATGCATGTTTCATAAAATGCAGCCTCTTTTTTTTTTGCTTCTCATTTTTGTGGTCTTCTTCTTCTTCTCATCTCTTTCTCTATTTCTCCTTACAAACTCAATACTAACCATTACAAGATTTGCAAAATTAACTATACCAATAATAGATTAATCTGTTGTGGAAAAATTGTTCTGAAAAAATTTTTACATATCTTTATTGAAAGAGTGCAAACTTATAGAATATGTTTACTTTCAGAGAATCATTTTTTGTTTTTATTTTTCAATTTTTAAAGAAAATAAAAACTTTTCATTTTCATAGAAAATTTGTAAAACATGTTTACTTATTAGAGATAAAAACACGGAATTTTCAGTTTTCAAATGAAAATACGGAGTTTTCAGTTTTCAAATGAAAACATAGAGTTTTTAGTTTTCAAATAAAAACACGGAGTTTTTAGTTTATAATTTTAATAAGGAAAATTTAGAAAACTAATATATATATATATATATATTCCATTTTTCTTTTAAAATTAGGAAAATAGTGAAAATGCTTTTAAAGTGAGATTTTTATGAAAATATACAAAGTAAACACAAATTCTTATTTTCTATTTTCATTTTGAAAAATTTTCTAGAAAACTTGAGTAGTTTTCTCAAAGTAAACACACCCATAAATTTTTCAATTAGATTTGTATTTTAGATCTTATAAAACTCCACTTTTTAAACTTCTTTTTTATTTTTTACTGGGAAACCCACCATCTTATAAACCATCAATAATTATAATAGGTAGATGTTAAATTTTATTCTTTTTGGTTCTTGATGCTTGGGTGATTCTCGAGTTCTCTTCTTCTTTTTCTTCTTCTTCTTCTTCTTCATTTTGTTTTGTGTGTTATTTATGTTTTCATTGAATTGATTTTAAAAAAAATGTAAAGTCTTGTTATTGTTGTTGTTCATCAAATTATTAAATATTAATAACAATTTAATATTTGGTTGTGATGTGAGATTATTATTGGATTGTTATTATTTTTTGGTTATTTTCTAATTGTTGAAAGGTTATTGTGAGGTTATTTTGATGTTGTTTTTTATTTTTGTTTGCTAAAAGGTTGTTGTTGGGTTGTTATTTCTATTTTATATTTGGTTATTTTCTAGTCTTGTGAATTTTTTTTTTTTTAGTTTTTTTGTTATTTTTTGGTTGTTGAAAGGTTATTGTCAGATTATTGTTGGGTTATTTTTACTATTTTATGGTTGTTTTATGCTTTTTGTGAAGTTATTTTTATGTTTGTTTGTTATTTTTTAGTTGTTGAGTTTTTTTCCTTTTATGGTTGTTGAAAGTTTGTTGTAAGGTTTTTTTTTATCATTATTATTGCTAAAGGGTTGTTTGTAAACTGATTTTTGCGAGGTTGTTGTTGTATAATTTATAATTGTTGGTGGTATGTGGTTGTTGTGAAGTTATTTTCAGATTATTTGTATCTGAGAGAACAATACCGTAATTTTTTTTTAAAAAAAATCTACTGTGTTTTTCATTTTTTTATTTTTGTTATTTTTGAAAAGATCCCAATTAATTACTCCCATTTTCAGTTATATTTGATTATGCACATAGAGAGGTTGCTCTACAGCTATACCCTTCAGTAGGTGTTATATTACAGAAAGAAATTTATTTTTGTTAATTAATTTCGTGGTATATCAAATATTAAGAATCAATAATGTGTATATTAATTGAAATTAAAATTTTTAAATAATAATATGATATAGTTTTTTAATCAGTCTATTGTGTTTAAAGAAAATTATTTTTTTTTATGTGTATTAGCTTAATTTAAAATTAAATATAAGCATTTGAAAATTATTTTTTTATTGGAATTACGGATATCTAGAATCTCCCGAGAACAACAAATCTAATACAACTGCACATACAATAGTTTCAAACTTCATATGTTATTTAAGTAATCATAATTCTCTATCAGCTGATTTAAATTTATAATTAGTAAAAAAAATAATGATTCTTTTAACTACAGGAACCAAAACTTAAAAATTATAGGCCACTAATTAATTTGGTAATCAACACCTTGCAATGATAGAATAGATAAACAAGATTCAAAGAGGAAATTTGTCTTCATACATATTGAAACATATGAGATTGATTTTGTCCTGCTTTCTGGACAGACATATTGAAGATGGAATAAAATTGCAATTGGAAGGAGTTCTGTCAAATTTAAAAAGTCATTTTCTTTTTCTTTAAAATAGTTTTACATTGATTAATTAATTAGACCACTCATTTTCCTTAAATTATCTCTTTATAAAACTTTAATTACAAAAAATACATAGTAAAGATCCAATATCAACTTGGTCTTTTATAATCAGATTTTGACCTCCACACAAGATTTTTCTAAGCTTGAAAAAAGAATCATGAGCAAATCAAATTTCAGAGCTAAGAAATTGTACATTTGTGGGTGGCTTAGTGCTTGCCTCCACTCAATACGTTAATTTGGTGGCTTTTCAGTTCTCAATTGTCTCATTTTATTCTAAAATTTTCTTTCTATATACATGATTCTCCAAATATTAGGAAAACTGTTCTTTAAGGGCCAGTGGACATTAATTTGGTCTCATGTTTATTAAGTTATTGTACAATATGCATTTTTAGTTTTACATATAATAAATTCACTTGTAACCTCTCAATTTGTTTGATAGCAATTGTGCAGGACTTTACATGATAAGTATCACTTTAATTATGTGAGTATAGCATATTCACATGTTATGTGGATATTGCGTGTTTAGGTTAAGAATTTCAAATTTAAGTTTTTTGTATCTGTTATATTTGATAGATTTATTATTTTATAATGAATAAATTATAAGAAAATAGTTATTTTTAGTTGTATGGTATAATAAATAAATATAGATAAAAATTCTCTCCCCATACGAATAGGAGAAAATTTTTTACTACCACTTTAATTATTCAATATGAACATTATTAATTTAGAATTGAAGAATGTATTATGAAGTTTTATATATTAAAAGTAGATTATTAACATTGTATATTTGTCAAACAGTTAAAGTGAGTAGTAGGAAATTTTCTTCTGTCTAATAGGAAGAGAATTTCTATCCAATAACTATTGTCCTAGAAAAAAAAAAGTTTGAATATACATACTAAGAAAGAATTTCATATTTGTCTATGGAAATGAGCAAGGTTAGTCATGCATGTTGAATAGACATCCCATCTAACATATATTCTGGATTTCTTCTTGGCAACATAAAGATGCAATTAGGCAGGTGTTATCAAACAGAAAGGAAAATACATATAAGGCATATATATATAAAAACATGATAATTAACAAACTCATTTTAAGAGCCCAATTGCAAACTAAAGTAATTTTGAAAGTGAGAGAGATGTATTTATTTGACTTCTTAATTTGAGATATTGAAGAAAAACAAGAAGATTCTAAAACACATTCACTAAACATACAAAAACATAATAATTAAGTATTTAAACATACAAAAACATAATAATTAAGTGTTTGATATGCATGATCAAATCAAACAGTATCAGCTGATAGGAGCTTATTTTCACTTAAACAATATTTTAAATTCAAATTGTAGCTTATGTAGTCGTATTAAATTAATTATTAAAAAAAATTATTTTTATAATTCTGCGTGGGTCGAATTGAATTGATTAGAGTTTAATGAATATTGAATACCAATAGTATATGCCAAAAAGATCAAATGACTACTAAATTAAGCTTAATTAATTTATGTTTATCGTTAGTTTATACATACGTGTAATGCCAAATGGAATAATTAGAAGTTTAGAACGCACATTACAAGTGAGAAAATTTGAGTTGATGAATTGAAAGATTCAAGATATGACAAATACCTACTGGATTATCATTGAAAATAGTGATAATTATTAATTATTGATGCCATGCATTTGCATATTTAATAAATATATCTTTCACACAATGCATACAAGTGCCTGTCTTGTCTGAATTTAGTCTTCATTGGTAGGTGATATCTATTATACATATCTAATCTCTACATAGTATAACAAAAATAGCCTTATTATGTATGTATTAATTATTTTCTAGTTGCCTCTGATGTAAAGTTTCTTTTAGTTCATTTGTTTTCATTCAATGAAAGATAATATATACAAGTGGAGAAAAGATGCTTATCATAAAGACGAGACTAATGTCCATCATAAGTAGTTTAAATAGCAAAAATATGGACATTAAATGTAAAGATAAGAATTTAATCTTTCGCCCTCTAATCCTCTTATCCTCTTTTTATGATAAGGAATTAAACTACTTCAACGAACTAAAAAAAATAATGACCTGACCAATTATCTCTACATATTAATTGAGACAATTTTTTAGTGGCTGAAGATTCATAATGGGATTAGTGTTCAAATTTACCTTAATTCCAAGTATAAGATCTGCTATAGTAAGTCCTTTTAGACTTTTAGTCATGCATTATAGAATAAATTTCAATTTTGAAAATTATATCATAAAAATATCTTTTTTTATTCAAACCATAAACTTATATTTTTTTTTTATATATAAGTTTCTAGTATACGATAATCATAAATATTTTGACTAATTTATATAGAACCGGATGGACTTGTTAGAAAAGTAAAATTTTCTAATATATGTTTTTTATATATAAAATTAAAATTTAAAAATTTACTTTAAAAAATTCAAAGTTTTTACTACTTAAACTAATAAATATTAATAACAATAAAAATATTTTAACATCAATTCACGTCAATCAAAATTAAATTTCTTTTTGAGTTATCTTCCATCAATGTTGTGCATTCAACTTAATTTTTGAAATATTATTTATGTGAATTGAACTCTGATTGCTAGTAACAATAGCATTCAATATTAATGCATTCCCCATTCCCTATTAGCTAATAAATCATTTCTTTAATTTGCATTCTGTAGTTCACATTGGCCCCCTTTCCTACAACTGTAGTTGCAACCCTTCCCCTAATTAATTGAGCTAGATTAATTGCTAGAGAATAAATTAAATATATATAATATAAATTATGATCACAACCAATAAATCATATATAATATAACGTCTCCTCTATTATTAATGGCAGTTAGGTCTTTCATGCATGTGAATCAAATATTCAGACAGTTTCTTAGATGGGGTCCTCTCTAAAAATTTCCAAAATATAATACCTCCGGCTCCTATAGTAGTGACTGTGTATCAAACCAAGCTAAAATCCAACAGTGTAGCTTCCTTGCAAATGCCAAATAATAAGACCTATCCATCCCAACTTTTTTCCCTTCATCTATAGATTCTCAGGTTGCTTTCATGTATTCATTTTATATGAATATATAATAAGAGCTTCACTTCTTTTTTCTTCTCTATATATATTAATCCTCTAGACCTTGAACTTTAAATTCCATATTCAAGAACCTGCTATACCCTCTTGTTTGATTTGCTTGTTTCTTATAGAAAAATAATGGATCAGGCTCAGTATTTGATGTTGATGAAGAGGAGACAATACTTGAAGTCGAATTTTCAAGTATGGAAGAATTCAATTAGCGATTCGTGGGAAGAGAGAGCTTTTGCAGAAGATGCTTCAGGTCATCTCGGTGGTCGATGCATATGGCCTCCAAGATCTTATTCTTGTAGTTTCTGCAAAAGAGAGTTCAGGTCAGCTCAAGCCCTAGGTGGTCATATGAATGTTCATAGGAGGGATAGAGCTAGGCTTAAACAATCACTTAGTAGTAGTCCTCATCAACAAAATGATGTTCTTCAATATCAAAACCATTACCAAACTCATCTTAAATCATTTGATTCTCATTTTTCGTCAGAATTTTTCACTACTTTAGATTATGATCTTGATCCTAACCCTGTTGGCTCTAGTGTTGTTGCTTCAAACACTCTTACTTCTTGTAGTTTTTCAGCTCCAACTCAAGAAAATTTGAGTGATATTCATACTTCCATGTCGCATAATACTCCGAAATCAAGACCTGAAGCAGTGAAGAATCCCATGGAAGAAGATTCTACATGCTTGTCTAATGATGAAACTGATTTGTTTATGAGCTTAAATCCCGTTCTTAGCCGAAATGCATCAAATATTTCTTGTGGTAATATAAGTTATAAGAGGCCTAAGACCTCCGTCTCCACGATCTCCTTCTTAATTAAGCCATGCTCAAGTGACAGATATAGTCTCCTCCAGCCAGCGGTGACTGAGGCTAACTCTAGCTCAATGGAAGACGTGGATCTTGAGCTTAGGCTTGGCAAGCCACCAAAGGTGAAGTAGTAGATCAGTGCAATATTTTTTACTAGCAATTTCTACTATTCGATAGTCACAATAGCTCCGAGTAATCTGAATTAAATTGAATACAAGTTAATATTCGTGATGATCATCTTTTATTGTTTTACCTCTTTCTTTTTTCTTCCTCTAGTTTCCAGCTATTAATAGATGATGACAGGCAAAGAGGCCTTTGAGATTTTTGTACAAATTAATGTTGAGCATAAATGAAAATATTTTCCTTCAAAAAATACTTGACACCTTTATAATATAATAGATTGATATAAACTAAGGTGGGAAATGATTTTAATTTGCTTACACAAATATAAGTCCTAATTGATCAGTTTTTTAATCAAATCTAATTAAAAACTTTGGAACAATATATGAGATGAAGATGGAAAACTTTGGAACACAGAGACTGAAAATTTTGTATGCTAAAATTGTAAGAAAGCCATTAATGCTTCGTTATGAACACTAAGTACCATTAATCAAGTGCGATTTCACATTGAGGATTTTGAAAGGAAGTGAAAGAACTGACAGTAAGTCACCTCAGTACATGTGCACTAATGGACTAACATTATAAACGTACAACACGCCACACCTTGACTTCCCTTTTCACTTTTCTTTTTATTACCATGATTTTTTTTTTCCTGTTTTTCATAATAATAGAAATATAGAATTTTTTTTAATATTTAATGTATCTTGTATTTAGTAGTCACATAAATTCTTACTATTTCAAAATTTAAATGGGGCGAATCTCGTATGAAGATAAATATTCCCTGCTTAATTTTCATACATAAACTTGAACTTAATACATTACTTTAAAAATTTAAACTGCTCATTAATTATTTGGACCAACTTATATATTGATAATTTCAATTTTTCTTATAAGTGGAAGAAGTGGCCTAACCCTTGCTACAATTTAAGAGCATGATAAGGTGTATAATTCAAATCATGCATTATTGATTTATAAAACTAATTTTTATTTAATTTAAATGAGAAATATTGTCCCATATATCATTTACTGATATTTAATTATATAATCTTTCTATTAGTAAAAAAATTAATTTTCTCCAATTTCAATGTTTGATTTATAATTTATCAATTTTTCATTTATGAATATTGATAATATAGCACTATAACTTGAAATAGCAGTCTTCGTAATCTTAATGCATTCATGTAAACGACTTGGTCTGCTTGCTCTTTTCCTTCTTTGTTCCTTTCAAGACTAAAAAGTCCAAAAACTCCACCAACTCCATGGAATCAAATTGAATAAACAGCAAAATTTATATTCATACATTAACTCCCAAATTAAAAAGAAAATACATGTCTATATCACATCATTGAGACCATTCACGCGTCTTTATGTTCTAGATTTGTATGCATGTACATGTTACTATACACTGGCTGTTACATGCTCAACGACCAATGACCAACCCTACAACCCTAAAAACTAACCCAAGAATACAAAAATTTCACAAGACTACAATAGACCGTGTCTGCCTCTGGGGATTTTCAACTATTACTATCTATCCTATCTACATAGGAATAGCCATTTAGCCTCCTTATCTTATACACATCATATGATATAGACGCTTCTTCCATAATACACGGCGAGTTCTTTGTGTTGTATTGTTATTTTTACCACGCATCTTGATAAAGGAAATTGATGAAACATTGCTTTTGACCTAGTCATATTCTTGCCTACAATGAGTATATTATATACCTTGCAGTTTGATTTGTAAATATATTAAAATGTTTTATACTTGACGAATAATAATAAAAATAATATAATATATTTGTGTTACAAATTTATTTATATGGTATAATATTAAATAATAATTTCGTTTTGACTTGTGGAATATTATACCCAACAACTTAATGCACGTCTCATTTTTATTAATCAGGTGTAAAAATTTTCAAGTGTACATCATAAATCTAATCGTCGAATATAATATACTCTCTTATTGGCATGAATCTCCCTTGTAGCTATGAGTAATACAAAAGAATTTAAGTTACCCAGCAACATTTAACACTGTTTGGTGTTTTCTTGTGTGAATCTTGAGGTGGGTTTTTCCTTGTTCAGGATTGTTATATTGATACAAAGAGAGCATAATATGGAAAAGTGAGTTTCGTTACTTGGGTTTCTATCAAGTGTCTGATTTTGTGTAAGAGGAAGTTGTAATAAGGAGAATTGGCATTGCTTAGTTATTATGAAGTCTGAATCAAGATTTAAGACTGAGTGGTGTGTTTTAAGGGTATATCCATGCAGTGACAGATCGTGTATCAGAAAGGTGCACATGGGGCATAATATGCATGATACGTCTGTTTCTGTGTAGCTTTCAAAGATTCATTACATGCACAGAGGAATATAGAGAGGAATGAAAGAGGATATATTCTCTCTACCGGGCATTCATTTTGAGGGATTTCTTTATTTGGAGTTGTTTGAAAATTTTGGATAGTGTTGATATGTAGTACATGGTTTTAATTTGTTAATATTAATTAATGTAGCGTATTGTTTGGCGTACTTGATAAAAAGTCTTTATTTTGACATCTTTTTGGCTACTGGATATCTATCTGCTTTGCTGGAATGGAGAAAGTGTGATTGAGTTATTAGAAGAATTGATTTGCTGTGAAATAGATTTTATCTTTTGAACCAAAATAGCACACTATATATACATTTATGAGTTTTATTACTCTTTTATCTTTTGGTTTGAACTCAAATTCTTTCCAAATAGTAGCCAATAGCATCAATTTTATAAAACCGTTTAATTCACTTCATTTCATTTATGCTAATGCTTCTATAATTATAGAAGTTAAATATAAATTTTATAGAAGCTAAACAATAATATTGAACTATTCAATATTTATTGGTTCAGTGACAATAAGTTTAAATTCTCTTAAATAATATTTTGAATTCGATTTTTATACATAAAAAAAATATTTGTTGGGAGAGTTTTATCTTTTTTATGAGATCCATATATATGACTCGAATTCCAAAATAATTGAAATGTATATAGTTATATTAATAATAATAGTACTATTGAACTACTTCAATCATCATAAAAATAGTCCGATGTATGTAACTATCAAATGCCAAAAATATGCCAATGAGGCTTAGACCAAATGGTTTAGGCGGAGGTCTTGAAACTCAAAGATCCCAGGTTCAAATTCTAATGGGACAATAGTCAAGTATTATATATGTTTACCTGCTTCCTAAGATATATATATATATAAATATACATATATAAGAATATACATTCATATATGTTGTAATAGTAATATAATAGTTAGTGATAGTTAATAGTATTAATCAATTATTGTAATCCCAAATCCGGGGTTGCATTGACAAAAAAAAATGCCAAATATATTAAGTGCAAAAAATAATAATAGTATTCAAATAATTCAGTTATCAAATGTTAATTATATCTTATGATAAAAGAATTACCAAAAATTTAAGTAATGAACAACCATGCTCTTATTTAAATATTTTCAAAACTAATATACTCTAAACCAAATTAGACCATCTTTGTATGCAATATTTTTTTTTAACCTCCTTGGAAATAAGAGCAATGTTTATATATGGAGTTCCTCCCAAGTAAATTTTCGACTCTATGACTGAGCTACAACGACATCTCGATACTGCACAGGTTTTTCTTTTTTTATCAAAATTGTACATGAGAAGTTGGAGAAGGAAAAGTGAGGACCCGATCCTTGATCATCTATAATATATATATAGGAGATTTGACCATGAAACCAAAACTTTACAGGAATGTTGTATAAGTTTGTCGGCAAAATAAAGCATGCTTATATCAATTCTATCAAAGATATTAGCTATGAACATGTTCTGTAAAACGTTTGTTTTGATTACTTGAACAAAAAGTAACTATCTTTTGCTCAAATTTGCTTGATCCTGAGGTGGCTTTTTCGCTTCGCCTGGGCAAGAACAATCTACTATCTTATATTTAAGCACACAGACCTAAACTGTCTTATCACATGAACTATGAAGAAAAAGTTCAGATCTTTGGAGTTTTGTGGGTTTGTGCAACAAAAAAGTTAGAAGCCCACTTAATCAGCCCATTCTAAGATTATTTAAAAAATTAGAATATGGAATAAGGTACAAATTTGACCATCAACTTTACTCTAAAGTTTATATTTGACTTTAATATTTTTTTTAGTCCCATTTGGACCTTAATCTAGTAAAATTCAGTTATATTTGACCATTTTTTAAAGAATTATTGTAATAAAATCCTAAAAATTAAATAAAAATTTAACTTTAACACTAATTAATAAAAATTAGTTCAAAAAATAATAAAAATTTATGAAATTACTTTCAAAATATATATTTATGATGTTTTTAAAATTTTTAAATATTTTTAAATTTAGAAAAATATAATTTTTTAATTTTTAAAAATTTAAAGACAAGTTAAAAATATTTTTTAGACCTAAAAAATTTCAAAAAATTTAAATTTTTTACAATCAACTGATATACATTCAAAAAAAAAATTTAACATTTTTTGTACACTTATTAAATTTAAAAAAATAAAAAATTGATAAGTTTATAGAAATTTTTTTTTTTATTAAATGTATATCACTTGATTGTAAAATTTTTAAATTTTTTGAAAATTTTTAGGTCTATAAAATAAAATTTTAACTTTTTTTTGAATTTTTAAAATTTAAAAAATATATTCCTATAAATTTAGAAATCTTAAAAAAAATTTAGAATATCATAAATATAGGTTTTGAAAGTAATTTCATCAATTCTTATTGTTATTCACACCCATTTTTATTCATGGGTATTAAAGTTAAATTTTTATTTAATTTTTGGGACTTAATTACAACAATTATTTAAGGAATGGTCCAATATGATTAAACTTTACGAGATTAAGGTCCAAATGGGACCAAAAAAAATATTAAGGTCTAATATAAAGTTTGAGTCTAAGGTGGTGTTTGATAAAACTGAAAATTAAGTATTAAATGCTGAATATAATAAACACTGAATTTTTTAAATACTGAATTAAATAAATCTGTTTGATAACTATAAGTGCTGAAAATCATAAAAGTGATTAATTTTACCTATTTAACTTTGTGATATTGACAAATGAGTAATAATTTTTAAATAATAAGAACACAATAGTCAATTTAATAAAAAAAATTTAAAACCTAACAACTTAATGTGTTTAGTAAATATTTTAAGTTAAAAATTTTAAATTATTATTTTAAATATTTTTTAACTTAATTAAATAATTTAAGTTGGACCAATTTTTTATTATCAAATCAACTTAAAATAAATAAATATTAAATTAATTAATTTTCAACATTAAGTATAATTATCAAACAGGCCCTAAGTTCAGGTCCAATTTTATCCGTTTTGGATTATTCAACGCAAGTCAAGACGTAAAAGGTGTAGGTCACTATCATCATTATCATCATCATTATCAAGTTTCAGCAACACCTGCTTGGTACAAACAACATCTTTTTCTTTTTGATAATCAGAACCTACTGTATTCATGGCAAATAAAGAATCAAGATGGTCTCTTCATGGAATGACAGCTCTTGTCACCGGTGGGACTCGTGGAATTGGGTCTGTCACTTTCTCTTTTCCTTTTACT
>CATIWO010032576.1:0-15342 GCA_949673435.1 Macaranga tanarius
AATAAACTCATTTAACATAATACTAAGGGTAAATACTCAAATAAACAAACACTTTGATTTAAATGAATATTTTATTGCCAAAGGGATAAATATACAATGTCTACATACAATAATGGCCCTAGGGCACATCTATACTAACAAGTGGGCCCTGAGCCCGCACAGTACCGTGGTCGCCAAATACTGGGGATAAAGAAATTGATTCCAGTATTTTATATTTTTTTATTTTTAGTTATTTAGTTATTTCTTTTGCATTCACAATACTTTTCTCACACTACGCACTCAATCCCAATTAACCCGACGGTAGTTATTGCTCTTTTACCTGCGTTTTATTCAAATCTAGCGGTAGGGTATATAACTATTATCACTCATAGTGGAATACAATTAAGTACATCGTTTGAACCCTTGAGTGGGGAGATAAAAAGAAAGTATAAAATTATGGGAGCCTTTGACCTCACCCAAAACTCAGCTCATATAGTGGCTTAGTAATATTTCCTAGGTTCTTCCTAAAATGCATGTGTTTGATGCCATATAGTAGTCTTATTATAAAGCTCGAGCCCATTAATGATGGACTATTTTAGATTGGGCTATACCCTCCTATTATAGCCCGTTATATCGAACTTTAATTTTATTTATAAGATTTGCTACTTGTTTGTTATCACCGTCTCGAGAGATTTGTATGAATGTTAGTTTTATTATCCCTCGATGATAATCAAAACCCAGGCCAAAAATTCTAGGATAAGAGACTCACCATTGAATACGTGTGTGGGAGGGATAAGGTTGGAAGGTTCATTTTTGTGAATTGTTTGTATTCTTCTTAATTGTAAATAAGTGTAAATAATTATAAATAATCTGCATTTCATGCATACATTTCACTCATTTTTTAAAATCCATTGTCTACAACCAAAAGTCTCTTTTGTTGGGAAGCAAGTCAAGGTTAATTTGGCCCACTAATATCAAGAATCTAAATAATCAATTGAGACCACATCAAAAGAAAACAGAATGTTAGGACCCTCCAACTTTGATTATGAGTCTTTTAAGCAAGAGATTTTGGAAGAATTCAGGGATGAGATGCGACAAATGTTTGAGGACATGATTGTTAAGGTAGCAGGAAAGAGGCCCATTGATGAAGAAGATTTTAAAACCATAACTACTATTGGTGAGACACTTAAAGAAAAATTAAAAGCAACAGAAGATCCAACTGAACCAAAATGGATGAAAGACATGAAAGATAGATGGATCAACTACAGACTGCAATAAAGAAACATGGGCTCAGATATGATTTTGATGGCTTGGATATGGAGGAAGCGGAACCATTGCCTCCAAAGTTTAAGTTTCCAGACATTAAGAAGTATGATGAGATAGAGGATCCTCACCTTCATCTCTGGCAATATGTCACTTTCATAAAGCCTACTAGACTGACTAAGGCAGAAATTATTAAACAATTTCTGATATCATTGTTAAATAATTTTTGATATCATTGACAGGAGCTGTTGTTAAGTGATACTATACTCTAGATGCACATGTTCAGTAGAACTGAAAGGAGCTATATTCAGCATTCATCAAACAGTATGGGCTAAATTCTCAATTCGAAGTCTCTTTTCAAGAGTTATAAAATACAAGGCAGGAATTTAATGAATCCTTCGCGAGCTTATTGACTAGATGAATAGTAAAGTTGGCTCAAATAAAGTATAGACTTGTAGAATCAAATCAACTGTTCATAGCTATAGAAGCTTGCATTCCACCTTTAGCTAACAAGCTGAAGAATATGGGTATAATAAACTTTGAAGAGTTGTACCTCTTTGGAGTAAAAATTGAAGCTGACCTGAAGCCGAATACTCTAGAATAATTTTTATTATTGTCTATCATGGCTGTAATAATTTAGAATAAGTGTACTGCTATAACTTTTTTATTTTGTGCTAATAAATGTCAGACTGCTTAATTTATATGATTATGAATTTTTTATGATTGTGCACAATATATTATGCTTGAATGAGAGAAAGAAAAAGAAAAAAAAAAGAACCAAAAAAAACCCATCGAATAGACTTTTAGTCTTCCTTTGAGCATTACAAACCTTAGCTTCTCCTCTGTATAAAATAAATTAGCCCTTTTCAAAAAAGGAGAAAAAAAAAAGAAAAGAAATAAAAAAAAAAGAAAAAAGAAAAAAGGAAGAGGAAGGAGGAGAAATAAGGAAAAGAAGTGAGAAAAATCACTATCCATACCACCATCTACCGATACCACCTACACTTGAAGAGCCAACCATATTTATCTTCCAATACCCAATTTCACAAATCATTCTTAATCGCCAAAGATACCAATTCTAAAAGTTCAAAATAAAATTTTCTTCAATTATGAGCTAAAAAAATAGTTGCTCATAAAATCCGCAAAGAACTTATCAATAACATGCATAATATAACGTGCATAATTATAATGAATAAGTGACTATATAAAATGGACATAATTGACATAATAGTAGCACACGAAGCGTCAAACATGGAATTTTTAAAATTAGTAGTAAATTCATATGATCACCAGCTAAAGTGGCAACACAAATATCAGACAGCCAATAACACGAGCATTAAGCAATTAGTGGCGAGCACATCACAGCAGCATGAACATCGGTTAATTAATTATAGGAGCACTAGGCAGACTAATAACATCATGACAGAAAATAGTGGTTAATCATCAGTATGACTTTGTAACCACCCATCTAGGTTGAAAACCCCCTGAAAGAGAGCAACCTAGGTAAAAGAGAGAAAATAAATAAAAAAAGCTAGGTTTGAAAACTCTCAAAAGAGGGAATATAAAATAATATTAGTTGTAATTTGAGTCTAGGAAGTAACTATGTGAGCTCTAATAGTAATAGAGTCTCTCACTGGATGGCAAATGGAGTGTCTCCTTCACATAGAGCGCAGTCATGATAGTCTTGCACCAGTGACGCATTTTCAATGTATAACCAAACAAGGGGCATCCATAATCCCAATTTAGTTATTAGAGGGTCTCAATTTATATTGTCAATAATACTGGTCTCAATAGCAGTCTGTGATAGACTCAATTTTTAAATTTGAATTCTATAATAGAGGGAAGATCGGTCCCAAAGATCGGTTCTAAACAGAAGAGACATTTGGCTAGTCGATGTATATAAAGTTTTTCAAAACTACATATTGCTTTAACTAGTAGTTTATGCATATATGAAACTGTTTTACAAAATTACTTTTGGACCTCATGCATGCATGCATAGAATAATGCATCTTTTCCGCATCACACGAGGCTATGTTTGTAAAAATTATTCTCAAAAACTTTCGAAGATCACAATCATGCATACCTCAACTTTGTATTATTTTCTAAATACGGGCAAGCCATAAAAGTTTTTAGAACATAGCATCTTGTCTGATGCCTTAGATGGCTATATGGATCATTTTTGTTAATCTCACCTGATGCCTCAGAGGCTATATGGCAGTTCAGTTGTCTTCGCCTAATGCCTAGATAGCTAAATGACACAGTTCAATTGTCCTCACCTAATTCCTAGATAGCTAAACATCACATTTCAGTTGTCCTCGCCTAATGCCTAGATGGCTGAATGGCATATTTCAATTGTCCTCGCCTCATGCCTATATGGCTAAATGACACATTTTAGTTGTCCCTGCATAATGCCAAGATGGCTAAATGGCATATTTTGTTTTTTTTCGCTTAATGCCTAGATGGCTAAATGACACATTTCTGTTGTCCTCGCCTAATGCCTAGATGGCAGAATGGCACATTTCAATTGTCCTTGCCTAATGCCTAGATGGCTAAATGACACATTTCAGTTGTCCCTGCCTAATGCCTAAATGGCTAAATGGCATATTTGTTTTATTCCCGCTTAATGCTTAAATGGCTAAATGGTGCATCTCAGTTGTCCTCGCCCAATGCCTAGATGGTTAAATTAAATATTTTGTTTGTCCCTACTTAATGCTTGGATAGCTATATGGTGCATTCTTTTGACCTCGCTTGATACCGGAAGTGTTTATAAGGCATTTCTCTTATAAAGATAATGATGCAAAAATTACTGTTTTTAGTGATTAAAAAACCTCTTGATTTTATACATCAAGGCTGACACCTTGAAATTATTTTCAAAAACCTCTTAATTTCATGCATTAAGATTGACGGCTTGGAATTGTCTTCAAAAACTTTTTGATTTTGTATATCAAGGTTGACAGAAATGGTTTAAGATGTCTTCTCGGATAGTCGACTCTAAGGATGATGGACGGAAACCTTAGCAAAAAGTCTCTAACCTTTTAATTTTTACATAAAGGCTGACGGCATGAGACTACTTTTTTTTTTATTGAAATCTTCTTGATTTTGAATATCAAGGTTGATGGAATAAAATCAGAATATTTTTTCGGACATCTAACTCCAATAATTTGAATCTTTTTCGGACATATGGCTCCGAAAATTATAATCTTTTCTCAAACACCTCACTCCGAAGATCAGATTCCTTTTCTTTGTTTGCATCCATGTTATTTCATAAATCATCACAATGCTTACATGTGCTTTTTCATAAATCTAATTACATTACTTATATTTCAATTTTTGAAAAAGCCGGAGGGTAAACTGTTGACACTTGGGTTAGCTCTGCCTAACAGTGAAAGCCCAATGATAAAAGTCTAAAAAAATGAGCTTAGACAGTGTAAGGTTGAAGTCCCAACCCAATAAAACCTTTAAAGCCTACGAAGCCCATTAGATGAAAGGCAAAGAGGTGCCGCCTCATTACTGTGAGGCGGCACCTCAATGCTATCTAGTGTAAAAAAATTAAAAATATCTAAACAGAACGCGCTGTTAATTACTCTAACATTTAGAGCCACTAACCATGATTTTTTAAAGTCAGAAAATCATGGCTATCTAGTTCTGAAGGAGGAGAAGGTGGAGGAAGTAGGGGTAGAGAAAGGGGTGATAAAAAGAAAGGGAGAAATCAGAGAAAAAAAGAGAGAGGGGGCAATGGAAAAAAGCACAAAGAGAACTTCGGAGGATTCTAAAAATAGAGGTTCATGTTAAAAACACATGGAGAAAAGGGGGTAGCAATAAAAAAGGGAAACAATAGAGGTCTATACTTTGGGGGCGGCAATCTGATTCTAGATTTACACTATTCTGTGCTCATAGCCATCATGCAAAAAATACTTCTGAGGGAAACAAACAGGGGGGGCTAAATTATTGTTCAATAATAAACTCGTTTTTATATTTCTCATAACTCTTCTATTTTTTATTTGAGAAATTTTAAACGCATGAATTAGTGATCTTTTGTGCAATGAATGGTTTCTTTGTTTAATTTATTTATTTAGAATGATAAGTGTTTAGTTTAATTTTGTATAATTTGTATGTATTATTGTTTGTTGTGTGGAAACTGATTATCGTTTAAGCCTATAAGTAGAAATACATAGATTTTGAATTGATAGATATTCAAATCATTATGTTTTGTTCATTCTGTTGCTACACCAGAGGTTACTAAGGCGATGTGTTACTGCTTTGGTGCCGCCTCTACTTCCTAAGGCAGAGTCTTCATCACCTCATCACGGTGAGGCGGTGCCTCATTTGTATGATCCAGAGGGCCTCTTGACGTGGCAAATTATAATTGTTCTTTTTTACTTCTAAATGCTAATTAGGTCCCAAGATGAATTTGTGCGTTAGATTAGGTTTAAATTATTTTTACCATTCCATTATTTGGTTACTGACTCTCTTATGTTTGTATGTCGTTTCTTTAGGAGATCTAATTTGAAATCTTCTGTAGGCTTGAATAATCAGTGGCCCATTGACCACTGAATTTTAGATTCTTTTGTGATTACTTTGTATGCCATTTAGGTTTTAATTTATGTATGTGTTAAAAGGGTTGTAATTCATTTCTCCTCCCACCATTTCTTTGCATGCGTTATTTATTTATTTATTATGTTTGATTTTTGTGTGGATGTGATGAATCAGTTTTAATTGTTTGCAAAATGGACTAATTAATAAACTTGAACTTAATTGCAAAAATGAAAATTTGTTTGGAGGTGATTGCATATTTGCGTATAATTAAAGAAATAATTAAATAATTAAAAATAATAAACACGAAATACAAACGGAGGTTGATCGAAAGGTCGGGTGGGCAATCCAAAAGCCCATACCCAATTTTTGGACCCAATTTCTAAGGACGACTGCTGGGTCCCTCCATAGGATCCAATTGCTATACAGTGTGTCCCAAATTTCACCCGGATGGCGACTCTATCTCCGACTTAAGCCCATCAAAAGGCCAAAAGTTATATTTTCTAGTGGACCCTGAACCTACACAGTACCGTGATCACCAAATATTTAAGCACACGTTGAACCTCACTGCCTACAATAATACATCACTTTCATTGAAAAAAAAAAAAATCTTACTATCATAGTTGTTGTGACTTGTAATTTTGAATCATGTTCACGACTCCGCTGCTAAACACGGAACTTGCATTTCTCTCCCAAAATTAGTTTTGATGTTGAAATGATATGAGTGATTCAAAAAATTAAATTTTAGGATGTTTGATATCGATTTTACAATTTCCACTTTCACAAGAAGGGTAAAATACCACGTTTTTTTTTTTATGACAATAGCATTCCAACATATTTTTATTAGGAAATGAAACTATATATTATTTCTGAACCTGCAATAAGATTACAACCAAAGAAAATAAATTAAAAATATAGATCAACAAAATTTAATTGTATATATAATTGTTAAATTTTGAAAAATTAAAATTAAAACTAAAAAAATATCAGTTTTCACTTTTAAAAGCTATTTAATTAAATTATAAATTTAAAAGTACTAAATTATAGCACTTTTATAGACTAGTATAAAACTAATAATAAAAAAAGTTAGTTCTCACTTTTTAAACTACTTAATTAACTTATAATTTTTATTTTATTAATACTATCTAATTAATATATTTAAATTATTTTATTTATATTCGAATATAATTAAATAAAAAATATATTAATTTATAGTTTATATATTGTACGAAATCCACAACAAATAAATATTAAATGCATTGTATAACAATTTAACAAGTGAATGCGGCGCGCTGACTGTGTTGCTATGTATAAAAATATACGTGCAACTCATAAATCAATTAAGTTTATTAACTTTTCGAAGAGTTACAAGAAGAGAAATGTTTGTACTTTGCCCGAAAAAAAAAATGTTTGTACTTCTAAATCAATTGTCATTTGTACTTTTAGGAGTTTCGAAAAAAAAAAAAAAAAAAAAACTCCAAGAGTTTGATCATGCTAAAACTTTGAATTTTCTTTTAGAATTGATCATATCTGACTGAATTTTTCTATTAAATCATAAAATAAAATTGCTATTAAGTCCAATTCCTCTGCTTAACATATTTTGATATATCATAAAATAAATGTTTTACTAAATTTTGAAGCCTTTAGGGTCAAAATTAACAAAATAATTTTTTTTTTTTAGGTTGAGCTAAATTTGAGATATGCTCAATGTTATATTTGTTACAACACGAGAAAAAAGTATACATTCAAAAAATTGAAATACAATAGTTAGTATATTATATTTATTATCATATAATTATTGTAAAAAATAATAACAAAATTCTTATCGCATTCATTTATACTATATTTAGTTTATTTCATTTTATTATATAATTAATTACATTACATCAATTAAATATAAGTCTTATTTATATTAGTGCAATTAATTAGTTGAGCCAAATTAAATAATCAATTAAATCTAATTAATTAGCTAGGTTCAAAGCAAATATTTGAAATCAACAAATTAAACTTTTCTAGTTGATTTAATAGAAGAAATTCTAAAATTGATTAGTTATATTTGGAATGATTAATCACAAAGAAATTTTTTTATCTATTTCAAATATACCACATATACTTATTAAGTGTAATAAAAATTAACAAATAAGAAATTAATAATGAATAATTATAATTATCTAAAATTTTTCATTTATTTTTCTATTATAAAATTGTGACACCCTTCCCCATCGGCACCCACGTAGGACAGATTTACAACCCGGACTGTCCATCACGGAGTAACAGCGTGGAAATGTACCACTTCTATGAAGAACCTAAGAAACTGTCCAGATTGACTGGTTTATAAATCGGGGTTAATAACATTTATATCGCTCGAATTATATCTTAATACTATTTACTCAGGTTATTTGCTTAATATCAATACAAAATTTTATATACTTAATATTCTCCAAACATCATAAAAAAAGATAGCAAGATTATACATATACAATCTAATCAATAAATCACTGATATTGAAAAACATAATATACATACATATACAAATAATATATAAGATCAGTGCTCGACGGCGAGGGAAAAAACTCGAGAAAAAGAGCTAACAAAAATATATACAACATAATGCATCAAAAAGGATCAAAGCCCTATCAAATCCCTAGAAAAAGGTAATCTAGCTACCCTAGGATGTGCTACCCACATATTTACCCAAAAATAGTAGCAACAAATCCTAAAGCTCAACCCTCCACCGGTAAAAAGTGCGTAAAATCAGTAGGTTCCGATAACGGCTAAGTCCAAGTCAGTATGACCCGGACTCCAACTTGTGTCTCATAGGCAACGTAAATGACTGTCAGAAAACCGTCTAAAAAGTCGTTTCTGATCGTACTAGTGTAGTAGTCAGTGGCTATAGGGTCTACAGAAACTCGAAAAGAAAGCTCAGCGTCGGGATCATGTCTGATATAGTACAAGACCATCGTCTCGTCTCCATGTACATCAAGAGACTGGGCTACCCACATGATCGCCATTATTCTATACAGGTATGTACAATAGCTAAGCTGAAAATAAAATAATTTTACAAAAGGAAGTGGTGAGTATTTCAATATGAAACACCCAGTGAATGAATTAAATAATACACTTCCAATAACTAAATAATAACATTTTAAATAATAATAAATCAATTTTAAACCAATCAAAACAATAGTTAAACATTATTTGTAAACCAAGAATCCATCAATAACATTTAAAACATATAAGTCAATTTGCAATTTAACTCATTGGATCAATATACAATCAAAACATAATTGATTTCGTTAAATAGTACATATTTAGATTACTGTCAATGTGGTGGGTACCAATCAACATATTGAAAGTTCGGGCCAGGTATGCATACCGTAATTGTAAATCACATAAAGTAGCCTAAAAGGCTTATCATTGTATCCCGGATACAGGAAATAATATGAGTTGCTGTGTCCCGGATACAGTCTTACGTCTCATTGAACCCTGTCGTACCCCGACCACGATCTTACTGCAACCTTTTAATACTCAATCATTCAAAATCATTGAAATATCATAATTTCTCAAAATCAATCTTAGTCACAACTAAGCAAAATACTATAAACATATCTCATTATTCAAAATTTAGTTCAGAAATAAATTTTTCTTCCAAATCAGACTGAAGTATAGCCCAAAATCATACAGAGGCACCGCTTGATCGGAGGAGAGGCACCGCCTTCAAACACAGGGGCGTTGCCTCTTCTCTACAGAGGCGCACGCCTTTATGCCTCAAAGGCATTGCCTCCCCTTCTCCATCAACATATAAATTTTTAAAATTTATACAAAACTAAACGAAAAAAAATTTCATTGAATCATCCAAATAATTAATCAAAGCAACGAATCAATTAAAGAAAATTATAGGGTTTTGAAGATGAAGATCCACTCACACCGACTGACAGACGAACTTTGCTCAATTTCCTTCTTTTCCTCTGCTTTGCTTTGCTTTTTGTTTTCAAAAATTTTTTGGTACCAAATGATACCAAAACCATTTCTTTTGTTGGTTGTGGGAGGGTGAGTCACCACCTTCCCTCTCCTAGAGCCCACACACTTCTCAATAATCATTTTTTTAAAACAAATTCTCCGATTTGATAAATTAGGTGGTTAATGTCCAATTATAAATAAGTTTTCGAACTTAATTATTTTTAATTAAGTCCTTTAAATCAAACTTATTTCCTATACAATCTAGTCATATCTAAATATAGTATTAAATATTCGGGTACGAATCCGACAATTCTTCCCCTTAGAAAATTTCATCCTCAAAATTAGAGAATGCTAATATCCTCAACTAGTTTGGGATATAAACAATTACGGGTTCCAATCTCTCATATTATCTTCACGTTCCCATGTGGCTTCATCACGAGGGTGATTTCCCTACAGTACTTTGACTAGTGAAATAACCTTGTTACGCAATATCTTCTAGTCTTTGGCTATGATTGATACTGGTTCTTTCTCGTAGCTCAAACTTTCCTTTAGTTCCACTGGTTGTTCTCGTAGTACATACAAAGGATCACTTATGTATCTTCTTAGCATCGATACATGAAAAATATCATGGATTCTATATAAATTTGGAAGTAGTGCCAATCGATAAGCTACTGGCCCAACACGTTCAATTACCTCGTATGGTCCTATAAATCTTGGGCTTAGCTTGCCGTACTTACCAAATCTCAGCACTCCCTTCCACGAAGAAATTTCAAAAATACCTTCTCTCCCATATTATGTTCAATGTCGTCTCGCTTCAAGTTAGCATAACTTCTATATCTATCTTGAGTTATTTTCAAGTTTGCTTGAACTATGCGGAGATTTTTCATGGTCATCTGTACTAACTCCGGTCTAACAACTTTCTTTCTCTAGTTTCCTCTCAATAAATGGGGGTTCCACACTTCCTTCCATAAAGCGCTTTGAATGGTGCCATCTCTATGCTACTCTTATAACTATTATTATAAGTGAATTCTATTAATGGCACTTGCTTATCCCAATTACCTACAAATTCCAATGCACTTGCTCTAAGCATATCCTCTAAAATTTGGAAGGTACATTCGGATTTACGGTCCATTTGTGGGTGAAAGTTGTACTAAATTTTAGTTTACTACCTAACACTTCTTGTAAACTCGGCCAAAATCGTGAAGTAAATCTTGAATCTCGATCTGACATGATCGACATTAGAGCTCCATGCAATCTTACGATCTCCTTCACATATAATTCTGCCAGCTTATTTAAATTGTAGTTGGTCTTGACCGGTAAGACATATGCCAACTTAGTTAATCGATCCACGATCACACAAATAGTATCATGTCTTTGTTGGGTTCTCGACAAACCTACCACAAAATCCATTGTGATATGTTCCTATTTCCATTCAGGAATCGGTACGGGATGTTTATGTTCAGCCTTCACCTACTGACACGTTAAACATTTGGATATGAACTCCGCGACATCGCTTTTCATTCCTTTCCACCAATAATTTTCCTTTAGCATCTTATACATCTTCGTACTTCCTGGATACATAGCATACGCCGAATAATGTGCCTCTTCTATTATTTCTTATCTTAATCCTTTTATATTTAGCACATATAATCAGTTTCCAAACTTTAAGACTCCTTTCTTACTACAATTTAATTCTTTCACCTTCCCATCTTTAACATCTTTACGCAGTCTTTTTGCCTCCTCATCCGTTTGTTATGCTGCCTCGATTATTTTTATCAAGATCGGCCTCAACTTCAAAGTAGCTAACACTCCACTGGAGGAATCTATCTCAACTTCAATATTTAGTCTTCTTAATTTAATTAATAGTGGCATTCTAGTCGTGCAGATATGATACAAATTTTTGGTCAATTTTTGACTCAATGCATCTGCGACCACATTCACTTTTCCTGGATGGTATTCGATTGTGCAGTTGTAATCCTTCAATAGTTCCACCCAACATCTTTGTCTCAAGTTTAACTCCTTCTGAGTTAAGATATACTTCAGGCTCTTGTGATCCGTGAATATTTGATAGGTAACTCCATACAGATAATTTCTCCATATCTTTAATGCGAACACCACTGCTGCTAATTCTAGGTCATGTGTAAGATAGTTTTATTCATGCGGTCTTAATTGCCTTGATGCATAGGCTACAACTTTTCCATCTTGTATCAATATGCAACCAAGTCCTTACTTTGAAGCATCACTATATACCACACAATGACCTCCTTCAATAGGTAATGTTAATATCAGTGCCGTAACCAATTTCTCCTCTAAAACTTTAAAACTCCGTTGACATTCTGAACTCCATGCGAATTTAACATTTTTCCTTAGTAGCTTTGTCAATGGTGATACAATAATCGAAAAATCTTATACGAATCGTCGATAATAGCCTGCCAATCTTAGTAAGCTTTATATTTCTGTTACATTTTTTAGTGGCTCCTAATTAACAATTGCAGCGATTTTACTGGCGTCCACGTACACTCCTTCAGTAAATATCACATGTTCAAGAAATGCAATTTTGTCCAACTAGAATTTACATTTGCTAAACTTCGCATATAGTTATTTAACTCTTAGAATTTCTAATATCATCCTCAGATGTTCTTCATATTCTTCTTCTGACTTTGAGTACACCAGAATGTCATCAACAAACACGATCACAAACTTATCCAGGTATGGTTTGAATACGTAGTTTATGAAGTCTATAAATGCAGCTGGTACATTTGTAAGTCCAAATGGCATAACCAAGAACTCGTAGTGTCCGTACCTCATTCTAAATGTAGGCTTTGATATGTCAAATTCCTTGATCCTCAACTAGTGATAACTAGAGTACAAATTGATTTTTGAAAACACTTTTGTCCCTTACAATTGATTAAATAAGTCCTCTATCCTGGGCAAATGATATTTATTCTAGATTTTGACCTTAATCAGCTATCTATAATCTATATATAGTCGAAGAGATCCATCCTTCTTCTTCATGAATAATACAGGTGCGCCCTAAGGTGAAAAGCTCAGTCGGATAAATCCCTTATCCAATAGCTCTTACAATTACATCTTTAATTCCTTTAATTCTGCTAGAGCAATCCTATACGGCGATTGCAATACAAGAGCTGTTTTAGGTATGAGTTCGATTTTAAAATGAATCTATCTCTTTGGTGGTAATCCTAACAAATCTTTAGGAAATACATCCTCAAACTCGTTTACTATCAGCAGTTCTTTTAATTTCGCACCTTCTCTCTGATCTTCAATCACTGAGGCTAGATAGGCTTCATATCCCTTCCTAAGATATTTCTCAACCTTCATCATTGAGATTATCTTAATAGGAGTCTTCCTATCTCTTCTGATAAATACTATCTTCTTTCCATCTTCTCCCTCTATTTTTACTTGCTTTTCAAAGTAATTTATATTAGCTCTGTAATGGCTCAACCCGTCCATTTCAAGAATAGCATTAAATTCATCAAGATGTAGGGGTATGAAATCCTATTTTATTTTACCCCATTAATTTCTACTAAAATATTTCTACAAACCTTTTTGTATACTACACACATACCCATAAGCATGCTCAATATTACAGGTTCATTCAAATCATACATCCTAAGTCTATCATGTATCACAAAAGTTGATGATAAAAATGAAAATGTATCACCAGGGTCAATAAGTATATGTGCTAACTTACCGTTAATATGTGCCTCGCCTACTATTACATTTGGAGACTTCTCTGCCTCCTTTTCTATAATAGCATAGACCCTTACCTACTGCATACCTCTAAATGCAGTACTTGGCTCTCTTGGTTGGTTTTGATGAGGTTCCTTTACCTCCATTCCCTCTCTTATTGTGTTCGCGGGTCTTTCTGTCCTAGTTGCTCTCCCACCTCGCTCATTATGAGGAGCATAAGATGATTGTACCAAAGGTTCTCTAGGTGGTACTTTCATATAGTTTCTAGCGTAATGTCCGATCTTATTATATCAGAAGCATCTAACTTTCAACTGACCACACCTTACTGAATGATTATTCCTATATACATTGCACCATGGAAATGTATCTTTTCCCTACGTGCCAAATCTAGCACTAGTTTATCCTGACTGTCTCGCCGGTTGCTTAACTGATGCCTGACTTCTCTGAGGTCAGTTTCCGCCTCCCATCCTCACATTGCCTCTGGAATAAGGAAAGAATGTCGATCGTCGATCCTCATTCCTTTTCCTGGGTTGTCTTGATGGCTCAGGTTGCTAACTTCGTTGGGTCCAATTCGAAGCTTCAAGTTCTTTATCTAACTTTTCATGTTCCATTGCTTTCTCAACCTAGCCTCGAAAAGTAGTTCCAGCGTATAAATTTAGCTTTCCTCTCAAGGATACATGTAAACCTTCTCAAAACTTCTCACTCTTTTTCTCTTCGGTAGGGTAGATATCCTTGACGTATTTGTACAAATCTTTAAACTTATCCATGTACTTTCTCAATGTCATTAATACTTGCACTAGATTGGTAAATGCAGCCAACTTCTCTTTTTGATAATTCTCAGTCAGATATTCTTAATGGAACTCTTCCTAAAATACCTCCCAATTCAGAGCTTCTCCTTAAAAATTCTAAATTTGAGTTAACCAATCATTTTCTTTATCGAACATCAATCCATAAATATTGCTCATCTTTTCTTCATTGGTCAGTTGTAGATTTGTAAAAGCTTTTTCCATAATTTTGATTCACTTGTCAGCATGTCCTGGATCTAATGTACTATAGAAGTCATACGCTCCACACTTCAATGCGTGCTCAATTATATCTCTGGGCCTCTTATACTTTTCCCTGTCTCTCTCTACCATTGCCATGGCCATAGTTCGTGCCAATTCTGCAGCATCCATATACATCATTGGTGGCACTAGGTTAGCTTCATTTCCATGCATCGGTTGTTATGGCTGTCCATTACATGCTCACCTTGGTACATTAAAATTCAGTATCGTTGTCCTCGATGTCGAACTTTCTTGCCCACTTTCTGCACCACATGCATGCCCATCACTCCTTTCATTGCTAACGGAGGCTTCTGATGTAGATCTATTCCATGGTATATCTCCACTTCTCACTACAACAAAAATAAAAATTTGGGACGCACCCAAAACGTCACTAAAAATACAAAAAATGTCACAAAATAGCATTTGAGACGAAAGTAAAACGTCGCGACGTCGCAAATAGTCAATAGGGACGGAATTTATAAAACGTCTCTAAAACATTACATTTTGAGACGAAAAAAATTGTCTCTAAAAATCTAAGCCAAGCAAATTTAAGCCGAGCCAATCCCCAATAGAGACATAAAAAAATCATCCCTAAATGTATTATTTTGTGACAATTTTTTATTCATCCCAAATAAGTATATTTTATTATTCTATACTTTTTATTTATTTATTATTTAGTGTTGTATGCCAAAATAATTTTAAAAAATTAAATAATAATAATAATAATAATAATTCAATTATTATTTCATTAATAGAATAAATTTACATGAGTTTAAGTTCAAGAAATACTACAAAAATAATATAAATTATCCTAAACTAGCTTCAACAATTGCTCTCCAATGCCTTCTAACTTCGT
>CATIWO010032667.1:0-12680 GCA_949673435.1 Macaranga tanarius
AATTTTTTTTGGAAGTGCAATAAGATTTATTTTAATTTCACTAACAAATTTATTACACTTCCAAAAGAATTTTAAATAGAATTTATTTACAATTAATTTTATATGTTTTATTTACATTGATATTTTATAAAATTTATTTCATATAAATTTTTATTTTATCATATAATATTTCATTTGATATAGAATTAAAATATAAATTAATGTTTTATTTGATATAAATATTAATTTAACCAAATATTATAATATGAAGTGGCAATACAATAAAAAAATAAAAACATTTTAGAAAATAAAGATGATAAAAATAAAAATTTTTCATTCTTATGTCAAATATAATTATGATGATATTATAATAATTTGTAACTTGTAACTATTTTATTAGAATTTCATTTTATTATAACTAATTTCACAAATTTAAAAATTTAAAATTTGAAAGTAAACATATTAAATTTAATTTTATAAATATATTATATGATATTTTTGATAATTTAATTATATTTAATACAATCATTAAATCATTTTAAAAATTATTTTAATTTTTAAATAAACTTATCAACTGGATTTTTTATAACCTACTTTTTTTTTTTTTTTTGTGAACATGAAAAAAAGATTTAAAGGAGTAATTAAAATCTAAAAGGATTTTATTGACTTTGGGGTCATAAACGGCCATCGTAAAAAATCAGGTTCCAATGTGAGAACATAGCAAAACATTAGGGTCATATTTGAACTTTATCTCTATTTTTTTTTCTTTTTTAAAATTCATTCAGGTGGGCCTCACATATTCCACGTCAGACAACTTAACGTCTTTCTAAACACCGTCTGTCTCGAGGATTTATATGTACCAATTTTTACACTTTAAGGTCATAAACGGACATCGATAAATATTAGGTGCTAATATGAGAATTGAACCAAACATTAAAGACATTTTTGCACCATATCCCTTTAGTTATATAACATTTATTATTAACAAATAAGTTTAGTAAACAATTAAAATTTTATTTGTTTGTCGTATTTTATTATCTTTAACGGAAGTATACATGTGGTTTAAAATATGCCTATGTGAATGATGATGTCATCCGTAATACTGCCACAGCAGAATAGCACGTCACACGAATATTGGCCATATGTAGGATTTCAATTAATAATTTGTTTTGGGGTTTTTAATAACTAGGGGAAAATCGCCTTGCAGCCACCCACCATCATCTCAAAAATTTTAGGAGAATTACATCACTTCTATCATCTTTAAGAAGTGGAATATCCCAAGTGAAGATTTCCTCTGGTAAAGATTCAACCTTTAGGCTCTTCCTATTTGGTCTCTTGAGACTCCTTTGATGTGTTTTCTTCAAGTTTTGATTCTTGGTCAAATGGTGGTGGTTTAATCTCGGCACTAATGTCAGATTCTGATATGGGTGCTTCAGTTTTTGGAGTTTCATGGGTTGTGTTGCTCTTCTTTTTGTGGTTTTGGTCATGGTGAAGAGCTAAATTGATGGGTATTAAGAGCTTCTTGAACTGTATTTTTCAGTTCTTGTAAAGCTTTCTTCTCAACATAAAAAAAAAAAGAACAACAAACTTCTTTAAAGGAAGAGCAAAATGTCTGTTTTTTAACTTTTTTCTACATTCTCTCGTGTATGTATAAAAAAAAGGGACACATTACAACTCTATACTTTTACTGGCACATTACTGGCACATTGAATTCTTATTAAATAGAAAGAGACAATAATTATTAAAAATTTCAATTTAGTTCTTATAATTTTAAAATAAGTATTTTTCATATATAAAATTTATATATAAAATTTATTTATAAAATAAAAATTTTGATGACTTAAATTAAAAAATATTTATAATATTGTTTTAAAATGAGGGATCAAACTCCATTCTACTATCTGGATATCCGGTATCACGTGTTAAGTTTGCAGTATTGATTGAGAAGGAGTGGTAAATTTGTAGAGTAGAGTAGTGTATAGGGTAGGAGTGGTCAACCACGAAACGCGAGGTCTGAGGATCACACGTGTGGGCAGTGACTGATAATGTTTATATTCTTGAGAAATGGGTTTTGTGTTTGTGCAGTTTCCAATAATATGAATCTTCTCACTCCACACGAATGGGTTTGTCAGAAACTGCAATTGCACGTGTGCAGTGTCTTCCCTCTCTTTCTTGACACTGACCTCATCGTCCCATCCTTCACATGCATTTTGTTCTTTATCTATCCCACCTTTACTTCCCACTTTAAATGAGTCCACCTATTTGAAACTCACTTTCATACAAATTTCTTCATTTTTAAATTCATTTAATAAGTAACTCATTTTTAAAATTGTAAATAAATTTAAATAAAAATTCGTAATTTAGTTTATATTTTTATAATTTGTGAACAAATTTAAATAATAATTTATAAATTAATTTGTATTTTTTGTATATTAATAATTTGATATTAAATATAATTTTTTATTTATAATAAACGTAAAAATATTTAAAATATATATTATTGAAAAAATTAATTTTTTTTTGTTGGTTGAAGTGGTTTAATTTCTCACCACATGAAAGAGCCATGATCGAATTTTAGTCTCCACATATGATGTCCATACTTTTTGCCATTTAAACTACTCATAAGATTATATTTTTTAAAATTATTTTGGGTTCGTTTAGACTCATTTAATGTTATGAACAACTTGCAAATAAAATTTAGCATAATAAACTTGGCTTATTTATAAATGAATCAAGTCCGAACTAGTTAAAATTCAACTTAACTCGGTTTGTATATTCCCTTACATTTATTATACTATTTACATTTGATCATAGTCTTGGTTATTTTTTTTTTAACTACCAAGTATACAAAGTGCGTCAATTTTTAATTAATTCCGTTTGATTCATGTAGCATTATAAAAGATAATAAAATCTCCCAACAACTAATTTAATGTGATTGTTTATATTATGGTCCGATTTCAAAATATAATTTAAATAAGAACAACATCTGATTTCGACAATTATTAATAAATTTTAATTTCAAAATTTTATATGTACATTGAGCTTGAATCGAGCTTTGTGAGGCACAATTTCAAAATTTTTTAAAGTTGAATTTGACAAATTTAATATAAATTTATTTAATATTATACCAATTGAACAAATCAATTAACTTATTTCGTAATTGATTAGAGTCTGGCTATATGTAAGAGCCATAATAGAGGAAATTTAAAATTATTAAATTCTTATGCTTAAGGTCCAAATGAAGATGCAGTAAATTAAAATACTATTTTGTCTTATTTAAAATTAAAATTCTATTTGTTTTAAATTATATTATATTTTTAAAATAATTAATTTTTATTGATAAAATAAAATAAGTTGTCTATTTGTAATAAAAGTAGGGTATAAAAAGCTATGCGTTAACAATATTTTCTTAATTCGTATGAAAATTAAAATCGATTTATAAATTTAAAATGAGAAAGTATCATATTTTAAATTAATTATAAAATTAAAAATTAGAATTTTCTAAAATTAGTGAGACCTAAATTTAATATTTTTCTAGTAAAGTGGTTTCATTTATTATTATTAACTCTAAAATAAAAATATATTTCTCATTATATAATTCATATATTTTAATTTATAGAATTTCTTTTGATTTTTTTTTAAATCATATGGTGATTGCATTTTATTTTATTTTTTCTTGGATTCTCTCTTCCATTGCATATATCTCTTTCTTTTTACTAGTAAATGTCATTTGAGAGCAACATGGCAACCACCACTTTCTTCTCATTCTCTCTTGTATCTATTATAGTTTTCTTTGCTTTAAGCACATGTGCATGTGCATGTGCATACGCTTGTCAATGTGTACTGTTGTAAAAATACAAATAAGGCAATAGAGAATGTTTATATAAATAGAGTTGCATTGGATCAGTATTGTTCTTAAGTGATATGTATATATATGTTCTTCATTCCATTATTGGGAGAGAAAGCGAGCATTCATTTTCTGCCAGAAGAAAAAAGAAAGTGCATATTTAATGTTCTATGTTCATTCAATATTGTGAAGAGAATGTTACATATCATGTTAGTCAATGATTTTCATTATCTAGTGTTATTTTTTACTCCTCCGTTTCATTCCAATTATTGTTTTAGAAAATAAAATTTGTTTTACTCCAAATGACGTTTTTAGATTCCAATAAAAAATAAACTTTTATTTCTAACTCCATCCTTGTCTTGGTTTTAGAGTTTGATTGGAATATGACTTTTGGTATTTCTAAAATAAGATAATATAGTCATTTGCACCTATAATTATGTATATTAAATAGTATTCTTAATATTTGTGGCACTACCTTAAACGACAATTAGAATGGAAAGGAAGGAGTATCAGTGAAAATGGTAAAATATCTTTTATGGTTTGGGAATATTGTGAAACATATAATAAATTATTACTTAATTTAAATTTTATATCATGATGGTTTTTTTA
Organism: Macaranga tanarius; assembly: GCA_949673435.1. NCBI lineage: Eukaryota > Viridiplantae > Streptophyta > Magnoliopsida > Malpighiales > Euphorbiaceae > Macaranga > Macaranga tanarius. The sequence continues at coordinate 4,436 of CATIWO010032667.1, forward strand.
TATATATAATTATGTCCCATAATTATAAAAATATCAATTAATTTAAATCGAATGTGGTGAATTTAAAAGAAAAATAGAACTTTTTTGGCATATATTTTTTTATATGTAATACTTGACATCAAAACTTTTAATAATTTTTAATATAAAAAAGTCTATAAATACTCCTACTAGAGTTGAGTTAGATTAGCATAGTGAGTTTATTCATTCATTGAATGGTTGGTGGATGTAATTAATTTCTATTTAAACTTTCTATAATTGTAAATTATAATTGCTTGTAAAGAATGTCTTGGATCCCTCAAAGTGAACTAGAAAAAAGCACCAAAGAAATGTAATCTATAATACATTTGGGTAATGTGAATGAAAATCTGGTATTTATGTTTAAACATACTCATTTTGTTAATAAATCATGAAAAGGTGTATTGTAAATACAATTAAATTTAATTTGGTGTATATGGTGTGTCTACTGTCTACCAAAAAGTTGTGGAATTTGAAATTATTAAGTTAGATGTGATAAGATAATGATATGTATAATTGATGTTTGTAGTGGCATGGCATCTACCCACATGCCTAAAAGTGCCATAATCTTGGACAAAGAAAGCAACAACTTACAACTCATTTAGTCTCCAACCCTACTACCTACCCAACTACCATGTCTTATTGGTTTCCTTGTATTTTTTTTTTATTTTATGAAAAATTATAAATGCAATAATATGGAATAAAAGAAGTTATACATTTAATTTTTGAACACTATAAGTGAAATTTATTTTTAATTTCAATATGAACAAGAAAATAAGAATTGAATTGAATTGAAGCATCCTAGCTTTAGAAGATAAATATTTTGCAAAAAAAGAAAAGATTGCTCTAGCTCATCACTCTCAGCAACTCATTGATATCATAAACCTCTGCCAAGTTATATTAGATCTCCATCACTGTTTGCTAGAGGGCCCTTGCCAATTCTTGTTGCATCCACTATCCATATGCATGAGTTGGAAGAATGTGTTCAAGAAAATATGAGTTCAACTTCTAAAATTTTATTTTAAAATATTTCAGAATAAAAAAGTAGAAATAATATTAATAATTAAAATTAAATGAAAATTATTTTAAGTGTTTATATTCTTCTATTTTAAGTCTTTTTGAATTTTCAATTTCTTACTTTAAAGTAATTAAAAAATATTTAAAATCTCTTATATTATTCTAGGCTATCAAACACCTTTTTTCAATAGTTGTATTATTACGTCAATTAATGCCGAAATTCTTGCTCTTTATGACTTCATTTTTATTGATATTCTTAGACCCATGATAAACCCACGAAATTGGAAATTCATTAAGAAATGCCTAAAAATTGGAAATTAAAAAATATATATATTCTTGTAATTAGGTTTGGTTAGGAGGTTGGAGGCCAAGGGAAGGGGATGATGGCCTGTGGCACTAAAATTGGGCTGGCCTATTATATGGGTCTTTTTGTGCTAAATTGATTGATAGATATCATTTAAGGGAATCTCTACCTAAAATTGAAAATAATTAAAAATCATGTTTTGAGCTTTGGAAATTAATATTAAGTAATTTCAATTTGGCAATTATATAGCTATTATTTTTTTTTTAAATTTATAAAATACACAAACACAAACACACATTGAGTCAAAGATAAGACATACTTTTTCACAAAACCATTGATAGTTTTGTAATTGTTTGAATGTATAGCTATTATTTGAATGTGATAAACTTCCACATTTTGTTAAGGATGTAATGATTTTACTTATATATTTCATATTGTCTTTATACTTTTTTTCATAACACTTTATCTATGGTTTTAAAAGATTAAATTTATTTTAATTTTTTACTATTTTACAAAATTAAAAAGAAACTAATTACTTTTTGTCAATTTTATTCTTATTTTTTACTTAATAATTATATACCAATTTTAAATGATCAACTAATTATAAAAGAATAATTTTTTATAAGAAATTATAAGAGAATAATGTAGCCTATATGTAATTATTATATTATAACTAAAAATTTATTTAGTATATATATTTTTTAATTTTGTTGGAATTATTTCAAATGTGGATAAAATCAAAGAGATGGATATAATTAGAAGATTTTGATGTTATTAAGTGGAGGGCTTATTTGCATTGGAATTAAAAGTTTTTTTTTGTAACCATTAGTATTCATAATTCATAGGATTATGATTAATTCAATTCGATTTGAGTAGAATCATAAAAATGATAAAAAAAAATTTAACAACTATTTGATATGATTTCATTTATTATGACTCGAACTCAAAATCTTAACTTAAGTGAGAACAATTTATTGCCAGTTGATCCAACATTAGTTGATTGGCTGGAATTAAAGTTTATAATTATACTAAAAAAAAATCTCACCTAAACCAATTTAATAAACCAACTAAACTAATGGCAAGTGGTAAAATTATGATTGATATTGCCTGCCAAATTCTCTTGTAATCTTTTGGGGTTTGTTTCTTTTTATCAATTATAATTAAATAGGTATTAATTAGAGACGTAACCCCACTTAAATTAAATTGTTGTCTTTCAATCCCTCATTCTTGCTTCCAACACTTTTACCTACTAGACTTTCTTCACCTCCTCCACCCATCATTACTCTTACGTATAGACTATAACTAATTAATTACATCCTTAACTCTTCATTAGTGTACCTTAATTAATTAACTCAGTGATTGATCTCTTTAATTCTATTGACAAAATGGCACGAAATAGTAAAAGTGTTATCATTAGAGTATTCATGTTTTTATTTTCAGTAGGGATTCTTTTGATTTGCTTGAAAAAAATACATTTCTTTAATCTTAAATTATCCAAAAGAATCAATGACATTTTTAGATATTAATTTGATAAGTATATTAATATTTTTAATGATTTGATTATTAAATATTAATTAGTTGTAATATTATTTAAATAATTAATATATAAATATATACATAATGTACTCTTAAATTTTGTTAATATTTACTTATTTTCTTATATTTCAATATAAACATACTTTTAAAAAAGTTATTTTGCTATATCTGTTTTGAACATATTTTATATTTCAGTGTTTTTTTGTACTACTTATATGAACATATATATATATACACACAAACTATGTATGAGGTTAACTTTTTAGAAAATAATTATTCAACACACGTGGACCGTGCAAATCACTGCAATAAAATTCCAACATCATTGACATTGAGAGCAAAAAAAGATATATTGACAATTGCAAAATTAGCCCTTAAAATTCTTATGGAAGTGACACTAGAAATGATATAAAGTGTTTGATATTATTTTATTAATTAAATTAAATAGCGTTATGCATTAAATCATGATTAACATCATTTAAGAAGAGTTTGTTCAGAAAAAAAAAAAGGAAGAGTAACAATATTCAAAGATCATTGGTTTCATGTAGGAATTGTGGGTACCTAATGTAACTTTTGTTGTGGAAAAATAAAATAAAATATAATTAATTGTTTTCTTGAACTTTTGCTTTTAGGGTTTGCATAAACGAAGAAGAAGAAGACGACGATGATGATGATGGCAATTGTAGTCCACTGGGGCATGTAGATTGCGACCAATATGACCTTTGTTATTCACTTTATGGCTACATGTTTCGACATGATACACGTGAATTATGGTTCCTCTCATCATTCTCTTTACAACCTATCCTCTTTTGTTCAATATTTTATATCTATACTCATTTATTTTCTCGTTTATGAAGATTTTTTCTGTACAAGGTCCATATTTCGGGACTTAATGCGGGATCCAGCATCATCGGGAGGAAACAGTTATACTCATTTATTTTCTCGTTTATGAAGATTTTTTTTGGACAAGGTTCATATTTCAGGACTTGATGCGGGACTCAACATCATCGGGACGGAAAGGGGGGCAGTTAGTTGTTAGTATATTTTGAAAATTATTTTTGTGAGCCACCACTAAAGTGAGATCTCACATGCATAGTATGAGGGAGAGCAATTGAACCCCATATCTCTCCCTTCTAAGAGCAAAGACTCTTGCCACTTGAACTAGACCTCAAGTGTTATTATGAAGATTAGGCTACTTAAATAAAATATAAATTTAATTCATTAAAAAATTTAAATTTTCTTAAATAAGATCTTAATTTTAAATTTTATATATGAAAGAATATATATTGGAAGAATTAGCTCCTTTACTAATATTATTTGACACAATCGTATTTAGTCGAAGCCTTTATCATTACAAAATTAGAGATCATTATGTATGTATATAAAAAAGATAAATTCTTCCTTCTCTCGTTAATTTTTTGTGAAATTTAATTTTTGAGTATTGTATTTAATAGTTAGATGTATGATAAATATTTCAAATGTTTTATACTTTACCTATAAAAATATTACATTCACAATATTAATTATAAATCTGACCATTAAATATAATATATATGAAATAAATTAAAATTTTTATAAAAATAACTTAAAATTTAATTTTAAATGCGTCATACAAAATAAAAACTTATTTGTTCATCATAATAATTAAAGAATGATATGATATGAACTATTTGTTTAACAATATAATACATTGAATTGAATTATTCTTAGATGGATTGGGTAATTCTAACCCATTTGGACTACAGCTTCTTTTGAAGCCCAAATTTAAAACTTATCCTCATTTTATTAATTCATTCACCACTTGATGTTAGAGCACAATATTTTCACTCACACTTGACCATGATTTTGATGTATAAGCTACTTGTTTCTCTTGACCGTTATGTACTATACATAAATTTCCATTTTGGCACGAAGATTATATGCTGAAAAATATCCCAATAGGTTAATCATCAGATTAATATTTTTGTTGCCAAGAGCATGCCTATCTCATGACTGCAAGGTCATGAATCAAAATTTGACATGGTTTCCTAGATGAATTTGACAAGGTTTCCTAGGTGAACCTATTATTTTCACTTACAGAATTAGCAATTTAAGTTGTAGTCTAGCATATGTTTGGTAATGCTTACTTAAATAGTAATCGTGTAAGGCGTTATTTAAATTATAATCGAGTGTCTGTCTTGTTGACCACCAAGTCAAAAATGGTAATTCACAAGACAAATCAAACTTTGCTTTATCTTCAAGAACATGGCCAACTCAATACCATCTATTATATGGTTGGCATTGCCAACTTATTGCCAACTCATGGACAACTCATAAAACAAAGTAAATTTGGCTTTATCTTGTATAACCAAAAATGCCTATAAATAGGCTTAAGGTGGAAGCATTTGAGAAGTGGAGAAATTGATAAGTGCGAGAGAGTTGGTGAGTTTGAGATAATTATCTTCTTGTGAGAAAAATATAGAAAATGGTTTTTCTCATATTACAAAAGAAAAAGAGAGTGCTATTGTTTTCTCCTTAGAGTAGGGTTGTAATTCCTATAATTTTTCATAGTGAATTATTCTACTCTTACCCGTGGTTTTTCATAGTAAATTATTCTATTATTGCCCGTGGTTTTTACCCAATTTATTTGGGATTTTCCACGTTAAATTCTGTGTGTTCAATATTTTCTCCTATTTTATTATCTCAATTATTTTAACCGCAATTTACTCTATACCATTCACTACTCGATCCTATTCTATACTTTCATAACACGTCTTGTAGTATAAGAAGTTATGAATAAAAATTCCCGACAAATATGGCTTGTAAAGTTGGATTTGGTCTGTGTTTTGAACACATGATCTTTTATAGGCTAGCAAAGATCAAAGTCAATACTTAACAAATATGAGTACACAGACAAAAATAAGATAGAAATCAGACTGTTGATCATGGTGGGTGCAGCATGAGTCCAACCCTGATCAAACGGTCAGGATCATTGGTTGTACAAATCTGCACTATCCATTTCTATATCAAACCCATATGATGCATAATGTGCTCAAGATTTAAACTATGTATTGCAGAGCAATATGCACTTTGAAGCCTAAATAAAACTTACATGACTTGTTAGCAGCACCAAGTGCTGCAATAACTTTTACTTAAACCAATCATTAACCATACAAAATGCTGTAACCAAAACATTTTCATCTTACACAGTCCAGGATTTGGGCCTGCATCGGCCAAAAGACCGTGTCAGGATGCATCCAAATTTTAGTCATCATCTTCATCTTCTTCCTCCTCCTGCATATATAAAAGCCAAATTATATCAGGACTTGAAGAAAACTTAGCTACAACCAAAAGATTTAACAATTTTCATATGTAATTCTGGTATGCAGACTCTAATATTTGGTACGATAGTGGTAGGCTTCTTCAGTACAATTAGTTGGTATGGTATAATTTTTTTGCATCTAATGCCCCGATGTCCAGCAGCCAAAAAACTCCGACTAATCTGGAGTTGAGCCCGGGGAACCCAAAGGGGCAAAATCTCCCAGCAATAGTATAATTTTTATAGGGACAAAAAAAAGGCTGCCGAACACTACTTTTAATAATCTAGTATGGAACCGGCTGTTCCAATTCGTGATTCGTTCATGTGGCTACTGGCTGTACCATTGTAATTAATTAGCCTCAGTGCATTCAAAGAATTGAAAATCAAATACAGCAACTAAGATAGATGCAAGAATTTAAAGGGTGACAGAGATTGCCTCTGCACTCTCCTCATTATCAGGACTCACTTCAAATCCATCAGACCCTTCATCACCATCATCTTGATTATCATCACTTTCCTGAACAAGAAATGAAGTAAGAGTAACTATGGGAAGGAGGAGTACAGAATGTGATTCTCAAGAGAAGCAATCAATCTTGAAAAAATTTACCTGTTTCTTGTTGTATGCTGTCATAAGCTTCTCATAATCTGACTTCCTTTTCGCAGCTTTAGCTTCATAAGGAGCTTTCTCCTGTCATATAACAGACCAGTGAGAGCCACAAAGCACAAAATTATTCATTGCACATTGGAGAATGATTCATGAAACTCGAGACCTTTCATCAGATAACAATTCAAGATTCCTAACAATTTCATATAATTCAGTACTTAACTGCGTCAGACATCGATTTCCACTTCTCGCCTCCAGCTTTCCCCACCTTCAATCAGCCATCAAATGATCCAGTAAGCATGTTAAACTTGTTAAATTAGCCCATGTACGACCATCTACTAAGGCATAAAAGCAACATTACTACTATGAAGAATTCAAGATTGTCTTACAGCAGAAACAGCCTTGACATTAGGATGCTCTTGTTTGAAAGTCTTTCTGAACTCTTCCCTGTATGTGATTACATCACATCAGCAACCATTATCGAAATCTTCAGTACAGAAATCGAAAACTAAACCATCTCAAATTAAAGAGAAAAATGCTTACAGAAACACAAAGAAAGCACTAGGAGGCCTTTTTGGCTTGTTAGGATCTTTCTTTCCAGGTTTGCTTTTCTTGGTTACTTTCTTGCTACTCTTGTCAGGTTTTGACGCTGCCTTTCGCTTACCTAACTTCCTATAAGAATCAACAATTTGCATCCATATAAAACAGTATAATCTTAATTCATGATATCAAGAAAATAAACTTAATGAAAACTGGTAAAATATACCTATCATCTACAGGCTTCAGCACTTCCTCCTTTTTGTCCCTCTTTGCTGCCTCCTTTCCCTTGGCAATTTTCATGGCTAGAATCAAATTGTTAGATGTTGAAAATTAATGGGCATAGATTTGGATAGCTATAGCTCGATCAACATGGCTGTAAATCATATATTTCAAGCAAATAATTTACTTGGCAGATACTCGATTGTTGAGCTACTAATCTAAGTCGGTAGACAAAAGAACCATATTTTAGTAATTAAAAGAGTAAAATATTGCAAAAGAAGATCAAAATACTAAAAGGGTAGACAACGAAGTATCAAAACGATGAAAATTTAAGCAAGAAAAATTTTAGAAAAAAATGAACAATTAATCAAGATGATCATATAAAAAGGAACCCAATCAAATCAACAATAAAAAAACAGCAACAATTATCAGAAGGGTAGTGATAAAAGAATCTTATAATACCTCTTCAACGGAGAAGAAACTGAAACAAAAACAGAACAAAACAAGTTGAATATGTGACAAAAGTAGAGTAAAGCAAAAGCAGAGATGGAGAAGAGAGATTGACGCCAGGAAGACATTTGAAATGGGGCCCAGTTAAAGACAGGTGGCAAGTGTTCAGGGCAACAGTGAGGATGACCAAAAAAACATGTAATCAAATTGTCAGGGTCTGATTTTGATTAAAATATATATATATATATATATATATATATAT
>CATIWO010032697.1:0-16217 GCA_949673435.1 Macaranga tanarius
TAAAAATTTCAGTCATGAGATCATAATCAAACTCATATTCGTTCCCAAAGAATCTACATGAAAAAATTCTCTATTCCTCATCTTTGATTTTTAAAGTAGTGTATAATTCAACATTCAATTCATAAAACACATCATATTTTATTGTTTTCACTTTAAACCAAACTAGCCTTTTGTACAAAAGGTTCACAAAATCATGCATTCCAATATCTTTCAAGAGTTGATCATCAAAGTATTTAGGCATGCATATGTTTCTTTTACTAAGAGAAGAAAACCGCTTACCTTCCGCATCTGAATAAATAGGGAAGAAAGCATCATACTCCTCCTTGAGATCCGTTGGCTTAGGTCTTATCTTCATTGGTGTTTTCCCTTTTGCATTGGACCTTCGGCTATTGCTAGACATGCTCATTAAACCCATTAGGTAGTAGAAAAAATTGCAGAGAATATGAATACAGAGAGAAAAAGTGTAGAGAATGTAGAAGTTATGAGAAATAAAAATAACCCTATGTCTATAAATAAAAGAATAAAATTAGAGATTTACAAGGATTACACAACTCATCTCCTAATCCTATATGAAAAGATGAATTTTATTGAAAATAAACACTCACTATCCTAATAGAACAAGGAATGTAAATTAAAATCCCAAAAACTAAAAATAATTAAAATATCATAAAATAAAATTAAATGAAAAATAAAAAAATAAAAAAAAATTTATTTTTCCTCCCCCCATATTTAAATTTTGCAATGTCCGCATTGTTAAAAAAAAAGTGAAAAAAAAAATTTCGGGTATGGGCCTGTACAGGTCACACGCCCATGCACATGGGCGTGTCGACCTTGCTCAGCATAGCCAAGCGCTGGCATGCCCAGGACTTCTCCAAAACACTAAAATTGCAAAAATTTAAGTATAGAAACATTTGGCATGAAATAAAAACACATTTAACATTACAAATTTAACCACATTACACACTTACACTTAGAATAAAAACATAAAACAAACATCAAACTCAAATAAAAACAAAATACTAGATAAAAACATAATATAACATTAGACTACTTTTCCTAAAGGCCTCAATTTCCATTTCTTGGATCTTGTGGAGGATAAGGAGGTGGAGAAAATTTTTTTGCATGGAAAAAGGCCATCAAATTGTGATTGATCATATTCATGTCTTGACGCATGCCTTGTGCTAAAGAAGTTAGTTCACCAACATTGGCATCAATAACTCCTTCTTGTAACTCAAGATCATCCATTCTCCTTAGCACATCATTGATGTCTTCGCCTTCCTCTTCTTCTTCTATTACTTGTGGAGGTGGAGGATGAACAAGATTGAAAATGTTAGGTCCATCCCTTGTAACCATTCCCATTGCTTCCATCATTGGAAGATCTATTAATGAAGGTCCCTTAAGCTTTTGGAAAGGCAAGTTATCAACATCAAACCCCACATAACAAGCAATGTTGGTTATCAACCCACCAACCTTAATGGCTCCGGATGACTTATTGGCGACATCCTTCAACTTGAGAGCTAATGCATGACAAATATCCAATTGAATGTTATTACATATGCAATACAAAATAGAAAGCTCGGTTGTAGTCACTATCGAGTCACCATCTTTCCTTGGGAATAAGGAATGTGCCATCAATCTATGAAGGTACTTGAGAGCCAGAGATTGAATCTGGGACTCTTTAGTCGCTTGGGCTTTATAAGTGGCATTTCTTTGGCCAGTTAGCTCCCTCCAAAATTCATCCATATTAAATTGAACCATTGCATTCTGATTTAGTGGAAAGTTTTATGCATCATTAAACTCAAACATACCCATTGTACGTTTTCTATTTCCCAAATGGAATGTCATCAACAAAGAGTTTTCATCAAAGTGAAAGGAAGATAAAAACTCAAAAGTGAGTTGAACATAAGTAGGATATTAAACCAAAACACAACCTTCCCACCCCATTCTAGCAATGTACATGTTTACTTCTTCTAACAAACCCACTTCCCTCAAAGCGTGAACACTCATATACCTATTTGGAATAAATTTCTTAGAAAGAAATTCTTCATATTTCTTATATTGCCCCTCATGCCCGAATTCAATTTGAGGAGGGAAGGGTCTTACCGTTAAGTTTTTATTTGCTCCACCCGGATTTGAAGAACTTCCTCCTCTTGCTCTCTTGGACCTTGGCTTCACTTTCTTTGTGGCAAATGTCTTCTTCTTTGACACTCTCTCCATTGATGAAGATGAAGTTTAAGAACATTGTTGGAGAGAAATTTGGCTAGAGAGAGAATGTGCTAGAAAGAAAAAATTTGAGTAGATAATGAGGGAATCAAAATGTGTGGGAAGAGAAGAGGGGATGGTGTGGTTTATATAGAGGAAAGTGAGAATTAAAAATGAATAAACATGGAGAATTAAAAATTTGGGAATAGAAAAAGTAGTCAAAGATGGAGGTTTTAATGTATAGGAAATGGTGAGTGTTGAGAAATTGAAGAACCCTAGGATTTGGGAAGTGAGAAATGTTGGGAAGATGAAAAGTGTGTTGGAACTTGCAAGATTTTGAAGTGAGGTACGTTTTTTTTTATGCATTTTATGTCTTTTAGTGAACAAGAACTCGACAGGTCATACACCCATGTGCACAGGCATGTGCCTGTGTTTAGCCAATTTGGGCATTTGTAGGCACGACCATGCACTTGGGCGTGCCTACCTGTGTTTTAGACGCACGATAATGTGCATGGTCGTGCCTGGTTTTGCCATTTTTTGCCCTATTTTGGCATGCCCATGAGTATGGGCATGCCAAAACTCAAAATTTCTATTTTTAATTTGCAAATTAGGGTCCATGACTATGCTACATAGTGTGCAACTTTTGTATTAATTCAAAACAAGAAAGACTCAAGGATTAAACACACATTATATAATTATAAGCACTGAACTCCCACTTAAATATACACTTACAACACATCTTGAAGTGCTCCTCCACATCTTCAAATCCTTGATTTGCTAAAGCTTTCACTCTCCACTTCCTATAAAATAATTACACAGAAAACTCAAACCTCAAAACACACAACGAGAATTTAAAATAAAGAAAAGAAAAGGAAATAGAACTAAAAGCTTGGTTGAGCTCCTGAGAAGCGCTCTTTTAGGTCTGAGCTTAGACCATTATGTTCTTTAGAGTTCTAAGTTAGCCAAAAAGGCTATTTGGCGAAAGTTCTCCCATGTCCCACCATGGTAGATTTCCAGTCTTTGTCCATTAACCTTGAAATTATCTCCTTGAGTGTTGCAAACCTCTATAGCTCCATAGGGGTGGACATGTCTCACAACAAATGGTCCCGACCAACTACTCTTGAGCTTCCCTAGAAACAATCTGAGTCTGGAGTTGTATAGTAACACTTGGTCTCCTTTTTGAAAACTCTTTATTCTTACCTTAGCATCATGCCATTTCTTTGTGCGTTCCTTATACATTCTAGAGTTTTCATATGCTAGTTCTCTTATCTCCTCCAATTCACTCAACTGTACGAGTCTCTTTTCTGTCACTTTCTTATAATCATAATTCAAAGCTTTGATTTCCCAGTAAGCCTTATGCTCAATTTCCATAGGAAGATGACATGCTTTTCTATATACCAACCTATATGGTGACATTCCAACAGGTGTCTTATAAGCAGTTCAATATATCCATAAAGCATCATCCAACTTCCTTGCCCATTCTTTCCTTGACTTGCTTACTGTTCTTTCAAGAATTCTCTTTAATTCTCTATTGCTTACTTCTATTTGTCCACTTGTTTGGGAATGGTATGGAGTAGCGATCTTATGTTTAACTCCATAAGGAGCTAGCAATGTCTCCATGCTCCTGTTGCAGAAATGTGTTCCACCATCACTTATGATAGCTCGAGGCATTCCAAACCTAGCAAAGAGTTTGGTCAGGAATTTTCAAACTACCGTTGCATCATTTACTGCATAAGCTTAAGTTTCCACCCACTTGGACATATAGTCTACACAAACAAGTATGTACTTGTTTCCATTTGAAATAGGAAATGTCCCCATGAAATCTATCTCCCATACGTCAAATATTTCTACTTCAAGAATTCCCGATTGGAGCATTTCATCCTTCTTTGAAATGTTGCCACTCCTTTGACAAGCATCATAACTAAGTACACACTTTCTAGATTCATGAAAGAGAGTAGGCCAATAGAATCCTGCTTCAAGAACTTTTACAGCCATTCTCTGTGAGCCAAAATGACCACCACTGACCATTCCGTGACAATTCTTTAAAATTGAACTGGTTTCTTCATTTCCTACACATCTTCTTATCAAACCATCATTGCATAGCTTCCAGAGGTATGGATCATCCCACAGATAATACTTGGAGTCATGAATGAGCTTCTTCCTCTATTAACTATTAAATTCTTCCGAAAATTTCCCGTTTGACACAAAATTGGCAATATCAGCAAACCATGGTGAATTTAAACTTTGGATTGCTAACAACATCTCATCTGAGAATAATTCCTGGATGGGCTCTTTCTCCTCATTGTCTCCTTGCTCTAGCTCCAGTCTTGAGAGATGATCAGCTACTACATTCTTTGATCCTTTATTGTCATTGATTTTAATGTTAAACTCTCGAAAAAGCAGCACCCATCATATGAGCCTTGGCTTTGAATCCTTTTTAGTCAAAAGGTACTTCAATGCTGCATGATCTATATACACAACAACTTTAGAACCAAGTAAGTAAGAACGAAATTTATCAAAAGCAAAAATTACTGCTAGCATTTCCGTCTCGATTGTGGCATAGTTAAGTTGTGCATCATTCAACGTTTGACTTGCATAATAGATGACATGAAGTTTATTCTCCTTCCTTTGGCTAAGTACAGCTCCTATTGCATGGTCACTTGCATCACACATCAATTCGAATGGGAGGTTTCAGTCAGGTGATACAACTATAGGGGCTGATATCAATGCTTCTTTCAATCTATTAAAAGCTAATTTACAATCATTAGTAAAGTCAAACAAAGCATCTTTCTCAAGTAATTTACAAAGAAGTTTAGAGATTTTAGAAAAATTATGAATAAACCGCCGATAGAATCCTACATGGCCTAGGAAACTTCGAATTCCTTTGACATTTATTGGGTATTGAAGCTTTTCAATAGTCTCCACCTTTTCTTTGTCTACTTCAATACCTTATGCTAAAATTTTATGCCTAAGGACGATTCCTTCTTCCACCATGAAATGACATTTCTCCCAATTTAGCACCAAGTTTGTTTCTTCACACCTTGTAAGAACTTGCTCTAAATTCTCCAAACATCCTTTAAATGAGCTCCTATAGACTGAGAAGTCATCCATGAACACGTCTCTAATTTCTTCTACTAAGTCTGAGAATATGGCTATCATGCATCTTTGAAAGGTTGTTGGAGCATTACACAATCCAAATGACATTATTCTATAAGCAAATGTGGCATAGGGACATGTAAATGTCATTTTCTCTTAATCTTTTAGAGCGATTGCAATCTAATTATAGCCTAAATAACCATCTAAAAAATAGTAGAAGGCATGTCTTGCTATCCTCTCTAGCATCTAGTCAATGAATGGTTGTGGAAAGTGATCCTTTCTAGTAGCTAAATTTAGCTTCCTGTAGTCAATACACACTCTCCATCCAGTTACTACTCTTGTAGAGATCTGCTTACCTTCTTCATTTTCCACCATAGTCATTCCTCCTTTCTTTGGTACACACTGGATAGGACTTAACCATAAACTATCTGAGATTAGGTAAATAATTCCAGCATCTAATATCTTAACCACCTCTTTATTTACCACTTCTTGCATGTTTGGATTGAGCCTCTTTTGCTTTTCAATGGTTGGCTTGTATCCATCTACCATAAGAATTTTATGCATACAATAAGATAGACTAATTCCCCTTATATGTGAAATTTTCCAACCAATTGCTTTTATTCTCCTCTTGAGCATCCTCACAAGAAATTTCTCCTAGTCTTGGGTGAGATTAGAGGATATGATCATAGGTAAAGTTTGGTTCTCTCCAAGAAAAGTATACCTCAAATGTTGAGGTACGGGTTTCAATTCTACATTTGGTGGTATTATGGTTGATGGTGGTGTAGGTTCATTATTTGGTAGTTGTATTTAGGAAAAAGAAGTTTGGTGTTTAAGGTAATTTTCATCTTGGGCATCTTGTACCTGTATACACTTCTCAATATACTCCAATTCATCACAATTTTCCAACCTCCTTCGTTGGACTTCAATCACACATTCATCCATAACATCAACTCTAAAGCATAAATCACTTTCAGAAGAATGTTTCATATCTTGATAGAAGTTGAACTTACAACTTTCCTCACCTACTCTTAGAGATAAAGTTCTATCATATACGTCAACGATTGCCTTGGAAGTGTAGAGGAAAGGCATACCAAGAATCAAGGGAACGTCTTCATCTTCCTCAAAATAAAAAATGACAAATTGTACTGGAAAAATGAACTTTACAGCCCTTACTAGCACATCTTCCACTATTCCTTATAGTTCTTTTACTGTCCTATCTACCAATTGTAGACGAATATTTATTGGTCTTGCTTCTCCTAATTTCCTATAAATAGACAAAGGCATAAGATTAATAGAAGCACCTGAATCACACAAAGATTTTTGAAATGACAAATTCCTAACAGAACATGGAATACTAAGACTCCCTGGTTACTTCCTTTTTAAAGGAAGTTTGTTTGAGATGATTGCAATGTATTCTTTTGTAAGTGTGACTGTCTCAAACTCCTACAACTTCTTATTATTGGAAATCAGCTCCTTCAAGAACTTTTCATACTTCGGCATCTGAGCTAGACATTCCACCAAAGGTATATTGATGTGGAGTGTCTTGAATCTTTCCAAAAACTTTGCAAACTGCTGGTCATGCTCCTTTTTCTTCAACCTTTGCGGATATGATACTAGAGGTTCATAACGTTGAATTTGTGGTGCTTTCGGCTTAGCTTTTTCTTTGTTCTCTTCCTTCACTTCTGGCTCTTTTGATGTCTCAACCCCTTCATCATCATGTTCTTTCTCTCCTTCATTCTTTTTTTCTTTGTACTCCATTGTTGCTTTAGGGGTTTGAATCTCTGTATCACTTCTCAAGGTGATAGCCTTTACTTGCTCTTTTGAATTTTTCTCTGTATTGCTCAGTAATGCACCTTAATTCCTTATTGCTAAAAAATTTGCTAGCTACCCCATTTGCACTTCAAATTTATGAATAGAATAAGAGTGATTTCAGATCATTTGCTCCATTCTCTTTTGAGCTTCATCTTGCTGGCTTATCGTTGATGACATCACATCCATGAATTTCTCCATCTTGCACTCCATTGATGTTCCATACGATGACCCTTTGTCTTGTTGAAATTGAGGTTGAGGTTGTTGTATATTCTGTCATCCAAATCCTGGTGGTGCTTGTGGTCTCCACTGGTTGTTTCCTTGATTGCTCCATGAAAGATTTGGATGGTTCCTCCAACTAGGATTATAGGGGTTACCATAGACTTAGTTTTGAGGTCCTTTAAAGTTGCCCACGTAGTTGACACCCTCTGTAGTAGACATTCCTTACATCATTTGACATTCTATGGTAGGGTGACCTCCTTGACATAGTTCATATGAGGAAGATAATATAGACACTACATTCACATTCACTTTATCCATTCTTTTTGTCAGAGCATCAAGCTTAGCATTCAACACGGTTAAGCTGTCCACTTCTATTGCTCCAACCATTTTTGTAATGGTCCTATCACTAGACCATAAAATTTGTGTATTTGTCATTTTTTTAAAAAGATCTAAGGCATCTTCTAGTGTCTTTGACATGATAGTACCTCCAGCTGCTGCATCAACGTTAACTCTAACTGCATGATTGACTCCTTTGTAGAATGATTGCACCAAATCCCATGTAGGAATCAGCTGAGGTGGACACTGCTTCTGAAGGTCTTTAAATCTTTCCCAGCACTCGTAGAATGTTTCATCATCTCTTTAAAAGAAAGAATTAATCTCATTTCTGATCCTCAACACTTTTGCAGGTGGTAAGTATTTATTGAAAAAGGCAGTGTAAAGCTCTTGCCAAGTGTTGATAGAGTTAGATGGCAAACTTGTAAACAATCTCTTTGCTCTATCCATTAGCAAAAATGGAAAGAGGATCAACCGGATTACATCAGGTTGTACTCCATTCATTTTGAAGGTAAAACAGTACTCCAAAAATCTAGACATATAACCAAATGGATCTTCATGTGGTAGCCCATTAAATGGTGAGTTTTGGATCATCTAGATCATTGCTGGCTTGATCTCAAAGTTGTTTGCTGCTACCACTGGCCTCACAATTGGTGTCTGATCACCCTATATATTAGGACTCAGAAAATCTCGCATGGTTCTCTGACCATTCTGAGGATTTTGAAGAATTTGTTGCCTTGGCGGGTCATTCTCTAAATCCATTGCGTCCATTTTGCTTGGTGAGTGTTTTGATATGACGGTTTGCTTCTTTTTCTCACGAACTGTCTTTTCTAACTCCAAATTAAGTGGTATCAATTCAAGTACTTTTTTGCTTGCACTCCTTGTATTGTGCATCAACCAATATAAATTCCTGCAATACCACAATTAAAATAAAAATTAAAAATAACGTCTAAATCAAGCAACACAATTTTCTTACAATATCAATCCTTGGTCAATCCTTGACAATGGCGCCAAAAACTTGATGTGTACTAATCCGCAAGCGTACAGAATCGTATCAAGTAGTAAATAAAGATATCATCCCACAGAGATTGGAGTTTTGAATACTACAATACCAACTATGTTTGATTGTTTAAACAACGAAATAGAGTTCAGATTTCTTTTAAAAACTAAAACCAAACAACAAAAGTAAAATTTGAATTTAAGAAATATTAAAAGTTAGGGTTCTTATTCTCAATTGGACCATCTCAAGGAATTGATTACATAATTATGTCTACACTAGTTATAATTCATTTTGAAGGGATCTTAGAAACTATAGATTTTCCTCTCAGATAAACCTATAATTAATTAGAGATTAATCAACACTAAGTTCACCGGCCACATCAACCTAATGCCTTTTAATTCCAATTTTAAAAATAACTTTTAATCAATATTGATTCAATTAATTGTCTCTCAACTAACTAAGTAATCAATAGGTCATTGCCATTTCCTACAGAACCTATCTCTCGATTAATAAGCCTATAGTGTCAATTCAATTCTAGGTTGATTATTTCTAAAATAACATTAAGCGTAACAACAACCATTGAAATAGATCTAGCAACCTAGTATGAATCACAATAAGCACATGGTCAATTCAGAATAAGAACCCTAAAAAGGATTTAGCTACTTATGTTAAAACTAAAAGAAAATAAAGAAAAAATAGAAATCATTCTGAACATAATTAAATAAAAGTGAGATACAAGAAAAACCCCTTTCCAAATGATGTAAGGAAGCCTTGCTCTTCTAACTTCAAGCTAAGTATCTCCTCTACTAAGCAAAATAAAACAAAATATATTATGAAGAATAAAGAATAAGAAAACTAAAACCGGAACTAAAGTAAAGAGAAGCTCTCCTTCAAATGAAAAATATAAGGTTCTATTTAAAGGACCAAGTCTCCTAGTGAGAAAAAGTCATCTAACTCTATCTAACTCTATCTAATCATAAGCCTAAAAGATGAGCTCTTATCTAAATAAACTTCAGCTAAAAATCTACTTTTAAATGGCTGCCACATCATTATGCACGAGTACGCAATATTTGGACACAATCATACATCAAAATAACTCTAAAATCTCCAAATCAGGCATGGTCATGTGCTTGGGCGTGTGTAGACACATGGGCGTGCGTATGGGCATGTGCTCTGTGACTGGATCCTCTTCAATTCAGGCATGGGCAAGCGCATGGGCATGCCCACTGGCATATGGGCGTGCGCATGGCCATGTGCACGACTGTGAAGATGATTTTCAACTTTAAGCTTCAATCTTATCCTTATCTTTAAGCCCTATCTTCATCTCTTCTCAAATGTACCCTACAACCACAAACTAATTAAAAATTACCTATTTAATACAAAAACACTTAAATTAAAGTAAAATAACAAAACTAACTAAATTAACTAAAAAATATCTAAATAATGCAATTCTAAACTAAATATGCAATAAAATAAAGTGCTAAACACATGCATATTTCACACTCATCAGCCATATACCTCTTTGTCCATTCTCAGCATCTGAGACATGGGTGTGTTGGATGATATTCGGGCGTGTATCGTGTCCTCATAAAAATGTCACAAATCAATATAATAAGGTAGGATTGCTAATCATAATATCACCACAATTACGATACAAGCCTAAAAATAGCAAAATAAAAGTAAAAAAGAGTAGAAATAGAATGATACTATAAGTACCTGCTGTTTCTTGTTGCAAATGTGACCCATCTGATTAAAAAAAAAAAAATTATCACTCTATTATGGTTGTTTCTTCTACACTTGCTTCAACTCTGTCAGGCTTTAGTTGAGACATCATTGCCCCTCCACTCATTATATTCAATATTGCTCCCTTAAACAGATTAATCTTCGTGTCACTAGTATCGTAATTGAGATCAAATTATACCAAAATCAAATAAAAGTTGGAGACAAATTTCATGTTTTTTTTTGAAAAAAGGTTAAATGCTTTTGGAACAGAGACATTCATATTCTTCATGCTTATCGGTCTTGTCTCTTAATCCTGACTCTATGTAACTGTCCTCTTCTTCTCTCTTACTTTGATTGTTCTTCTGTAATTGGAAATGTGAGTTAAATTTACATGTTTTCTTATGAAACAAGAGGAAGGAAAACATTTATTTTCAATTGATATTGATATTTCATGAGAAGTTTTTCATTGTGGCACACGCTATTTAGCGACAGGACACTCACATGATGCCATATGTGCAAAAAAAAAAGTTTAAAAATTATATTTTATGTAAGTTGAGGTATTAGAATGACAAAAATATAAATAGAAGTGTCAAATTAACTAAAAGTGATTAATACAGAGACCGACATATAAATGAGGTATTATTATTATTACTATTTTATTCCGATACAAATGAAATTACAACCGTTAGATTAGTTTTTATTTAATTACAACCATTGATTATCTTGGTATATCAATATGTAAAAAATATATCAATGGTTCCAATTAAATGACAATTAATCTAATGACTAATAGTTTCATTTGTACCGGTACAAATATTTGCACATTAGAATGACTTTTTCTTTATATATATTGATAGAGATGTACGGTTAATTTTTTTAATGCATTAATGTTTAATGTATTAATCTTTTGGATCATAAAATATCTAAAAATAATTATATATTTCAAATATTTTAAATGAAAAACTAATCCGTGTAATACCCAGCCATACAACTAGTCAATATAGGGTTTAGATGATTAGGATCACGCAACATGAGAGGACAATGAGAAATAATAATGCAAGTAGTGTGATCTAGTGATATAAAAAACTTGTGCAGATGAACCCTAGAAGGAGTGTGGGTGGGGTTAACTGATAGATGTTGTTGTGTCGATAAGGAGGTTTAGACTTAGTAAAAACCAACTGTGGTTAACGCTAAAGTTGACAAAAGATTAGTTGAGTTGGAAAGAGAGAGACTTTTATTATTTAAAATTAAATAAAAAAATTTAAAAGTATATATATTTAAAAAAAAATAGTGCCTAGTGACCAAGTGGGAGACGTTGCTATGGCGCGTGGGTCCCATCCTCTTTGTCTTCTCCTCCCACCCAGGACGGCCCTTCTTCCATCTGCTTTTAGCTGCCAACTTTGCTTGACCGTATTTATCATATTCTAGGCTTTCTCAACTTGTTTGGCGAGAATAGAAAATCCAAGATGAAACTTTTTTTTTTTGGTCTAATCCAAGAAGAAACTTAGGTTATGATTTTAGGTAGTCATTGATTTTCTAAATCAAAATTTCAGAACGTTTTGAAAAAAATTTCTTCCTATTATAAAAGTACTAAAACTGATAATAATTTTATATTCTCAACAAGTATTTGAATATATTTTTAAACAAAACAATGTAACTAATAAAAATATTTTAAACCAGTGAGAGAGTAGTTAATTGTTAACTTCTTTCAAAAAATATCATGAGCTATAAAGTTCGAATCCTGTCCTTCTTTATTTAAAAAGAAGGGTTGCCCTTGTTATGTATTCTATAGACTATAACCTCCCTATTAATAAAAAAAATAAATAAAAATACTTTAAAGACAAAGTAAGGAAAAAAAATAAATTAATTTTTATTTTATCTGACTTAAAATTTTTTAGGAGTTATACACAACAAAAATATCATCTCCATCATTTCTCTTTCATAAGATAAAAATACTTATACTCCAAATTAGATTATAAAAAGTTTGTCGCTCAAAAAAATAGTAAAAAAATTTTGAAATTTTAAAATACATTAAAATTTAGAATTTTAATTTTTTCAAACATTTTTCTTTTTGTCCCTATATTAGTTATTTTTAAATTTTCAAAACAAAAAATGTATAATGTATAAATTCTTTTTTGGTTCCTTGCCTTCTCTTCCCTTCTTTTCCTTTTTTTTTTTTTAATTAAACATTAATTTCTTATTTAGATTTTAGATTGATGCTAAATACTATTTTAGATCGTTTGTCAGAGTAGAAAAATAACTTATCACATTTTAATAATTGGTATTTTATTACAAATTAATTAAATTTTTTGAAAAAAAGTAATTATTTAATAACCACCTTTTTTTTTGGTAATGGACAAGGCAAAAGCCTAAACAAAACTACACAAACCGTCTACAATGCACCCCATATTTTTTAGGGCAAAGGTGCATTTCTGCCCCTAATGTTTGTAAGGAGGAGCATATATGTCATTTACATTTTTTTGGACCATTTAAGTATATTTTTTTTTTTTGGCCCCTCAGGTAACACATGTTAAATTCTCCGTTTTTTTCTTGTATCAAATTATAATTTTTTAATATAAAAATATTAATTAGAATCCTTAAAATTCTTTTGCTTTCACCCTTACCCTCTCTCTCCTTTAGTCACCACACACACAACCATCTAATGTAAAGAACAATACACAACCATCTAATACAAAGAACAACTCGTAATTAGACCTCATTCAGAGTAGGAATTTGCAGATGTTTCATTGGTGACAACTGATTCAATATCATTGTCAATGCTATTTATTGTTACCTCCCAGTCTCATTTAATCTGGTTAACAGTGGACTGAACAAGATACGAGTAAGCATTCACTCCTTTTGATCTATGATTCAGTAAGCTAACAGCATATTTACTGTCTAGTTCGAGATAGATTTTCCAAAAACCAAGCTCCCAAGCTAGAGATAGGCCTTCAAATAACCCCCCACAATTCCGCTTCCAGTTAACAATTATATATTGATATGAATCCAATGACTGAAATTATATGAATACTCAATATTATATATAATAAAATTAAGGATATATTTTGTAAAATATGAAAATATACTCGAGTTAATCAATTATTCATAAATGCAAACTGATTTAATTTATTATGGTCTAAATTATGTTTTGAGAAATGTAATTGGCTATATTTAATTTGAAAAAATTCTAATCACAATAACCACGATATGCAAATACTGAATATGGCAAGCAAACGAAATATTATAAATTAAATATATTAAATACCGCATATAATTGATAGGATGCTAATTTTTTTTAAAAAAAAATCCAAGTAGGTATAAACATAGTTTACAGTTTGGTTTGACTTTCATAAAATAAGAAGTCAAACTAAATCATAAATTCTAATAAGCTAAACAACACAGTTAAATACAAATTAATTTATATTAGTAACACTTTTAGAGGAATATGATTAAATTATGGCCAACAAATAAAATTCAAGGAAATGCAGTCCAAAATATGGAACACCAATTGATGGAGAAAGTCCTACCAACCAATTGGCATAATAATATTTGACACCACTGGGTTAAAGTGCATGATTAAAATAAGAGTTAATTAATAAATTAGAGATATCAATGGATACTGATCATTTACCCTTTCTTTTGATTTTATTTTTTTTAAAAAAAAACATTATCCAATCTCAAAATTTACCAAGAATAAATTTATAATAATTTGTTAGATATGTTAAAATTTTTGGAATAAACAATAGAAGTTTTCAATTATTAAATTTTTTAAAAGGTTTGTCTACATTGGGTACCCATTCACGTGTTGTGAAAAAATGCTATTTAATTAAATGCTAGTATAAAAAAATGTAATAAACAATTAATTTTTCGCTCATTTAATATATTAAGTTTGTAATAAAATGGAGTATAAATAAATGACTTTTAATGGAAGAGTTGTTGTTACATATTTTAATAAACAATCTTAATGCAGATTAGATTGAGGTTAAGGTTCTGTCATGTCCAAAACCCCACGATCTTCCCGCTACCCAAGAAATTTAAACCTATGGTTTTTGTTTCTGCATTCTGCTATTGGCATTTTATATTAAAAAAATATTCCATGGAATATATAACTTTATTTTTGTAATAATATGTCAAAGGGAAAAGAACAGACTCCAATTATTTTTTATCTTTAGAAATTGTGAAACAGATTTGTTGGATAATATACACCCATGATTTAATCTGTTTAAGTTTTGAAATGGGTGTAAAAGACTCTTATTAGAAGTCTACTTCCTACTCTTTTGTAGAGTATGTATATTTTATATTTACGTAACATAATATAACCTAACCCAAGAACTAACGCAGAACAAAAAGAAAAATACTATGCGTATTTTTCCTCTCTCTACACCAAAATACTATGTGTATTTTCTACCATTCTAGATCATTCCATTGATATTTAGATTGTGAAGACATAGCCTTTGCTCTAGTAGTCAAGGCTCCGATCAATATATTTACCACGGTTTCCGCTGCAGGAGAAAAAAGTCAGTAAACTATATCTCTTTGTGATTTATTATTCCTCCCTCTTTTTCTTTCATTGGTATCAGAACATCTCTTCTTGATTTAGTATCATTGACATGATATTGTTGTATATTAAATTGAAAAGCATGATTTTCGCCTTTTGGTTAATACACTGCACTTTATGAAAATTTGTGTTATTTTGTCTTGTAGTGCAAATACATATTTTGATTTTTAATTTTATGTGCAAAATTGATATCACTATTAAGGAAGGGATATTTATAAGTTTTGACCTTACCAATGAGACGAGGACACCCGAAAATCCCCCACCGAAAAAAGTCCGGACACCAGATTCGACCGGGAAGGCGGCGCATGGCTTGCACGCGCCACCATCGGCGAGTGGAGCAAAGGCTCCATTCACGCGTCAGCGCGACACGTGGCGCGAGCTGATTGGGTAGCTCATGCCACGCGGTCCAATGGGCTTCTGCCACGTGGCAGAGGCGATGAGACAACGTCCACGTGGCAGATGACGTGTCTACCACGTCAGCAAATTTCACCAATCGGGGGAGTGACACGTGTCTGCCACGTGGCAGACACGTCAGCAAGGGAGTGACACGTGGTGATGATGTGGCCGCCACGTCAGCACTTAGGACCTATAGCATGTCAACATGTGGCACGACGTGAACCAATCACAATGTGACACGTGGCATCGATATAAAATAAAAAAAAGGGCCTCGGCGCGTGAAGGCGCGTCCGGGGGCGCGTGCGGCCTGTACAAAACTCCATTTTGATCGCTGTTTTTTTCAGCATGCATATTTTAATTTTTCTAATTTGTGGTATAATTATTGTAAATTTTTGAGTATACAGAAAATAACTTTTCATTTTTTTTCTTGTTGTAATAAATATTTAATTATTTAAATATTGTATAAATTATTTTTTGTCTTCAATAAAATAATTTGTGAAAATCAGAATTTTAAAAATGCATTTTTGGAATTATTTTTATTTATTGTCTCCATGCATAATGATATTAATTGAAAATAAGTTTTCAATTAACCTTAGATTATTACTTTGTGGGATAAACTAAAATTCTTTTTCTGTATTGTGTATAGAAAAATTGTAATGTTCGTCATTTTATAAGTACTGTTCATGCATAGTAAATTACATGACATGTGGCATAGAATTATGAGTTGCATATATATGAGACATATGCATTTTGGTAGAGAGGGGTGTGAGTGAAAGATAAGTTTAGACCTTTTTGTCCAATTAGAAAGTTGTGGACCTTTGGAGTAATTATCCTTGTGTATTAAGGGTGTGTAGAGAGGGTTTTGATATTTGTATATAT
>CATIWO010032756.1:0-12710 GCA_949673435.1 Macaranga tanarius
TTATTGACTTAATTACTAAAGAATCAAACTCCAAATCATCTATTCATAATAGTGGCAAACAAATCTTAAATCACCAAATTAAATTAACTGAAACAGTAATAACATCCTTAATTTACATAAATGAACAGTAATCCTGTTTCCTGGACACGGATGTTACACAAAGTTCGACTTGGTTCGGCTCGTTTACACCCCTACCTCCAAAGTAGGTCCAATTTCATATAAATGTAATGTTTTTTATATTTCAATTCTTAAAATTTATCACAATCTAATTTCATTGGTATTGTGAAATATCTAGCAATTATTCATAATCTCATAAAAATTTTTAAAAAATATATTATCCAATAGATATTAATTAAAATTATTTCAATAGTTTTTTTAAAAATTAAAATATTTTATATAATTTTTTTCTTTAAGTAAATTTTATTACTCAATGTTTACTTATATTTCACTTAGTAGTTCAACAAAAAAAAAAAAAAAAAAAAAGATTAATGCTTGTTTCTCTAAATTAAAATTTTCTTCTTTAAATTACTCTGAAATATAATGCTTTTAATTTATTCAAATATGTATAATATCCTAAATTATACAAATTGTTAAAAAAAGCTTAATTTATTAAATAAGTTTTAGAAAAACTATCATAAATTAATTTAAAACTACTGATTCAATAATAGTCAGAAGAAAAATTAATTGATTTATTTATTGATCTAGATTTATTTTTTAAATATAATCGTTGCTTTTGACTCAATTTTTTTTATTCTTATAGTATCATTTTAATGCACTATAAAATTATTGTTTTGAATACTAAAAAAAGGATAGGTTTATTTTAAGGAGTCCAATGTTGAAAAGAATTGCACATTAATAATTCACCCACGAATATGATTATGATTAATTGAAGCCACTTTTAGAACTACTAGGATACACAACACCTTCTTCGTATGTAATCTTTTTATTATTGAATAAAAATAAATTTAAATTAAAAAAATTAATACAATTTAAATATTTTTAACTTTAATATTTTTCTCTTCTAGCAAATTTTTATGTATTATTTTTAAATTATAATTGTAGTTAATCAATATAAAATAAAATTTTAAATACATTATTTTGTTATATTTTAATAAATTAATTTTTTTGTAGTATTTTTAACAATTTTAGCATTAATTTTTCTATTTTTTTTTTGTAATTACAAATCAATTTTGAATATTTTTTTATTTTAGTACTTTATTTTAAAAAAAAAAAAATTCTATATACTATTTTGATAATAAAATATAATAAATTAATTTTAGTTATCTTTTATTAAATTTTAAATAATTGTCATTATAAATTAATTCGTTGTCATGATTTTAACATTTACAAAAATTAATATTTATCTTTTTTTAGTGATTAAATATTACTTTTTAAAATCTTTTAACCTAATACTTTTCTCTTTCACAAAAATTTTTATTTACAATTTTTAATTTATTATTGTAATTAATCATTCAATAAAATCAAAAAATTTTAAATTAATTTGAATAAATTTTTTAATAAACTTTCTGTCAATTAACTTTTTACTATTTTTAACGTTATTTTTCTCTTTTTCTCACTCACTGTATATCGTAAATAAATCAAATATAAAATATATCACACTAATTTTATATATTATTTTATAAATAATATATAAAATAATGTTTTTAATTGTTTTTAATTATATGTACTATTTTTTATCTTATAATTATAATTAATCATTAGATAAATTAATTAATTTAGTTTAGTCATTTTAATTAAATTTTAATAAAATTTGTTGTTGTAAATTAATTTTTCCTATTTTTAACATTAATTATTTTTGAGCAATCACATCAACTATTCAATTATTTCTACTTCTATTAAGTAATCACATCAGATATTTAATTATTTTTACTTCTATTATTTCTCTCTATTAAAAAAATTCTCTATATTATTTTTAAATTATGATTATAATTAATTATTTAAATAGTAAAGTTTAATTAAATTAATAGTAACTTTTTGATTAAACTTCAATTAATTTATATTATATAAAATAGAAGTTAACCAAATTAAAATAGGAAATATAATATAATTTAAATTATAATTAATTTCATTTCATTTTAATTAATATATTACTAAATTTTTCAGGTTTTATAAGTTCACCTAATTAAAATAGTAAATACAGTTTCAATTCAATTACAATTGTAATTTTAAATAATTTAATTTAATTTTTATTGATAAATTACTATTACTAAATTATCCAGGCTTTATAAGTTAACCTAATTAAAATAGGAAATACAGTTTCAATTCAATTACAATTATAATTTTAATAATTTAATTTAATTTTAATTAATAAATTACTAAATTATCAGATTTTTATGCAATAAATCATACAAACAGTTTTTGTAATTTTACATGTTTTCTCCCTCTTGGTACATTTTTATATATATTATAGATTATAGATAATAAATCAAAAGTAAAAAATAATATCAGAAATACAGTTGACTTTTTTTATTTCAAAAATAACTTTTTCGTGAAAAAAATTTTAAAAATACAGTATTTTTTTCGCGTAAAACTATGATATTCTCCAAATACAACACCAAACAGAATGCAAAACAAATCTCAAGAATTCAAATACAAAATAACTACCAGTTATCTATCATATCCACAATACTTTTTATCAAATCTTAATGATACATAATCTCAAATACCTCAAATCTAATTATACATAATCTCTAATACCTCTGAAGAAACCAAACACAAAATAATCTATAACATATATATTTCACTTTTAAAAATTTAATTTACTCATCTACTCAAAATTTTGTAATATTTTAAAAAATAAAATCATAAAAAAACAATTCAAAATAACCAAAAACAAATAAAAAAACAACCAGAAAACAACATGAGAACAACCAATTCGAATAACTTTGTTTGCCTCTGTTTTATGCCACCACGTTTCAAGTTTCATTGAATTTATTTATTAAAAAAAATCGTATATTTTACTTTTAAAAATGTTAACTTAATCATTTACTAAGAATTTTGTAATATTTAAAGAAATAAAATAATTAAAAAAAACCTCAAAAAAACTTGAAAATAACCTTTTACAACTAAAAAATAATAAATAACATCAAAACAACCTCACACAATCTCAAAACAACCGTAAAACAACCAGAAAATAATATGAGAACAACTAATAAAAAAGTTATAATATTTAAAGGAAATAAAAGAATTAAAAAATGTCAAAACAACCCAAAAACAACCTTCAACAACTAAAAAACAATAAACAACGTCAAAACAACCTCACACAAACTCAAAACAACCATTCAACAACTATAAAATAACCAGAAAATAATCTTTGAACAACCAATAAAAATTTTGTAATATTTAAAGAAATAAAACAATTAAAAAACGTCAAAACAACCTGAAAACAATCTTCAACAGCTAAAAATAATAAATAACGTTAAAAAAACCTCACACAACCTTAAAACAACCATTCAACAATCATAAAACAATCAAAAAATAACTAAAAAATAATTTGAGAACAACAAATAAAAAAATTGTAATATTTAAAGAATAAAACAATTCAAAAACATGAAAACAACCTCAAAACAACTTTCAACAAACAACACACAACATCAAAACAACCAAAAATTTCACAACACACACCCATCAAATCAACCAGAAACGAAAAATCTATTCACCCATAACGTTATAAATACAAATCCAAAAACAAAATCCATAACACTATAAACATAAATCCAAAAACAAAATGAGAAAAAAGTAGGATATAATAATTACCCAAGTTCTAATAACAAAAAAAATTGATTCATCAAATCCATAAACAAACTCATAAATTGATAAAAATTTATCAATACCTACCGCACAAAAAATAAAAATCCAAAAATAAAATCAGATAAAGAAGAAGATGAATAAGAAGAAACATTTCGTTTGAACTTTTTGTTGCTGTAATTCCAAATCTTAATAGGTTTGAAGGAAAGATGGAAAAATTGATAGATTTTGTGAGAATAATAAAAAGAAAAAGAATAGAAGAAGATAAGATGAAGAATACCGTAAAAATGAAAGAATATATATATACACACACACGTGTGGTTGAACTTTGATAAAAAAAACAAAAACCACTATATTTTTAAAAAAAATTATTTGACTTAGGGTATTTATGATATTTTACCAAAAAATTAAAAGTAAACTTTTACCCCTTGATGATAAGGGGAGCAAATAAAATTAGGGAAGGCATGTCGCTGCCCGCGACATGAATGATTATCCATAAAAGTATTCAGTGCTGCCCTTTGCCAAATGCTGCTACTGTCTGGTCTACTAGTTAAACTTCATATTGACCAATTGTCATAGGAATATAAAAAAGGACAGCAGTAAGCCTGAAATCTAAAATTTTTATACAGTTTAATTGAATCCAACATTGCCAGAAATCTTTTCTGCACAAAGGCAGGAGAAACTGCACTTAGGTTGCACCCTGACATCCTCTACCAGCAGAACAAAACTTTATTTTTTTCGGTACCTAGACAACCAAAAGTTCTTCTTTTTCCCCTTCACCAATCATTCATCTGAATATACAATACAAGGAAAAAAAATATTGAGCTATTACGTCTGGCCTGCCAATGCTGCGTCGCCATCTTCAGCATCTAGTTCTTGTTCCACTCCTTTCACCTGCATAGAACAATAATTTGATAAGCATGAAAAAAAAATAAACATATAGAGAACACACCAACATAAACAAAAAACCTAACAAAACAAAAACAAAGAAAACAATGGGGCGATATCACTGACAAAAAAAAGAGGGAGGAATTCACCTACAGAGAAAACTTGCAGTTTGGGAGTACAACAATTAGTTTTTTTAAAAAAAAAAAAACCAAAAACTCAACCAAAGGGGCTCCATATGGAGAATCTAAAACCATTTCGTTGAAGGCCAAATTCTTATTAATTTATAACAAGGACTCTATGGTTGCTTCACTCAAACTAAAATGACAGAAGCAAACATGAAATGTATATGTTTCAGTGTAATTTTACATGCCATTTTTTATGTTATAAAGTATATTTTGTGTAACATAAAGAATGGTGCAACCATGAAAGACAAATTATTATAATTTACAAGACCGTTTATTATTTTGGTGGGGAAATTTATTTGTTTTAACCTTAGTTATATATTTTTTTTTTTTTAGGGCATAACTTCCATACATCTCTGCCACTTCATGCTGGCCCTCTTCCCATTGATTGTTCAAGCACTAAGTTCAGATCTAGTAGTTGTAAAAACTAGGATTAGATTCACCATATAAAATCAGGTTTAAATTCTATAGCCCAGGGATGTATATTGTCTCGACATTAAGTTCCAATGCACTTGTGATCACATGCTCCAATCATCAGAATGACTCTGAAGGGTATCATTCTCACATTCGGTATATATCCGCTTGATTTACTTCAATGTTGCACATCCATAAGATCTTTTTTACTCCATTTCTCAAAAGATACTCATAATGGGTTCTTCAGTTGCATTTTATATCATACACATGCAAGCTAAAAAGGTGTATGAAACTTATTCTTGTAAAGCCATCTACTAACTGGGAGTTGACTGCAATGTCTATCAATTTTAAGTTTTCTTTCTTTTTCAGTGACCTAAGTGAAAGCAAAAGCAAAAGCTTCCCTTTCCCAATAATCTAATATAAAAAAAATCAACTAGCAAAGCATATTTCAGCACACCAAACAGGATCTAATACATAAAACATACTACAAAACATGAATGGCATAAGCTATGTATGCTTTAAAAAGATGGATCTGTTACACGACTAAGTAGTTCCCAATATGAAGTGTTTCAAACTTAATCTGCAAGACTATTGCATGTCATGCTACCATCATAATAATATACATTTTTCAAAAACCAAATATTATATTGCCAGTTGTTACCTCTGATACGTAGTGCATCAGCATGTTTTCAATCCCAGATTTCAGAGTTACTGATGAGCTTGGACAGCCACTACATGCTCCTTGCATTTTCAATTTGACTATTCCAGTTTCTCTGAAGAAAGCAAACAAGCAAAAGACCCGATGAATGATGAAGGATAAAACAGACTATATATTTATTCAATTTAATATAATGAAAAGAAAATCGTACAGGTCAAATCCCCGATACTCAATATCTCCACCGTCATCTTGCACAGCTGGTCGAATACGTGTCTCTAACAGTTCTTTAATCATTGCAACTGTTTCCGAGTCATCCTGCATCAAAGGCATAAAATTTTCATACTAAGAGATGATATAGAAAAGAATATCCAGACATATTTTTTTGAAAAAAGAAGATTGATCCTCCAAAAGTCCCAGGTTATAATATCAGTGTCTGCTCTGCTCTGGTTGGCTTCTGAGTGATACACTTAATCATATTCAGATCACAATGAGCAAAATGGAAACGGAATCATTAGTACTTTGTACTAGAAGGGGACTGGATGAAAACATCTCATTCAATAACTTAACACTAGAAAAGCTACTCAAATAGTACAACTTCTTTTATTACCAATTGCATAGTGTGAAAAGAATAATTATAGTCAAGTGCATTCTAATGGTTAAATACTAAGCTGTAGTGAAAATATAATATATAAACTTTATGAATATAGAATGTCATAACTTTATCCTGATTATTCTGTAAAAAGTTAACCTTCAATCAAGCTTAAGATCCAAAAACTAACAAGCTACCTCATGAATAGCTGTGTCTTTTGATGCTGCAGTTTCTGAATCTAGAAATAATGGCTGACCAGAGGAATAGAAGTCCATGATAGCTGCAAATATTTCAGGCTTTAGAAAATCCCAGGACATCTCATCTGACTTTGTTACAGTGATAAAATCAGAACCAAAGAAAACCCGAGTAATTCCTGTAGAAAAGAAAAAAAAGGTCAAGCATCCCCATCAAACTAAAATTGTTAGGATATGAAACTACATCAACTGTCATCTCTTCAAAGTTCAAACTCTACAATATTCAAAGAACCCTTAAGAGGTCCATTTCCAATCCAAAGATTTTATCAATGAAATTTATGTCTCAGGATTGATAGAACAAAAGAATTAGGGATTAAAGAAATATGCATTTATGTTTACTCAAAAGAAAACTAGGCAAACAAAATAACACTACCAGCCTTGCACCAATAACTATAAAACACACCAAATTTTCAAGAAACCAATACTACACAACTCAAAAAAGCATAATAGATGAAATTCTGATACCTCAAAATGGTTAATGCTCTGGAAATGAAGAATTGCATTCATTTTAATGCATATCAGCAATCCTAGTGCTAAGCAGGCTTGCATTCATAAACAGGAATATTTTCAATAATCATAGTAAGTTGCTAATAACAGGTATTTCAAATATTTCAAAACAAGAGAATTACAACAAAAAAACTGACAACTCCTAAATAAACTAATACCACAAAATATTCTAAACCATTAGAAACAATAATAACAAAAGAGCTGGTGGTGCACTTATTTTCCTTACCAACATCAATTATATACATTCTTACCTTTGTTCTGATAATATTCCAAAACAATAGCAAACGGAAAACAAAAATTCCTAAACAAAACCAATGTTGCGAAAAATCTAATTTGAAAATATTAACATAAGAGCAAATTTTGAAAATTCGTTTCCTTATCAGCATCATTCTACTTAAAAGTTAAAATTATCTTCTATGCATGCAAATTAGCTAACATTCAACATCCTTTAGCTTTCCTGATATTTGGAACTCATAGAAACAACACCAAGGGTAAAACTTCACCGTACTTGAGTATAAACAAAGTAGGATGGGGAACAAATATTTGGGACTACCTATGCATAAAGCCATGCATGCTATGTCTTGAAAATTCAATGACTATTTCAAAATTCAAAAGGATTAGCAGGCTGAAAATTTATATTACTACCAATCTCTTTCCAATTGAAGCAAAAAAAACATGCAAGTGTAAATATCATTTAGCACACATCAATCCTGTTTGAAATTAAAGATCAGACCAATAGGCTACAACTAACAATTAATTAGGGGAATCAATCTGCTTGAAGTAAAGATCAATCAGTTTTTAAGCTCTGGCTAGGACATGGAAAAGCTATGTGAATTCAACAGTCAAACCACTAACGACCTCGACAATTTATGGCGCAAGTTCTAAACAACAATTTATTGTTGAACAAAGATTTGTATTTTATAAAATATCCTCTCACCTTTACCTTTACTATACATTATTTCTTAACCTCGATTTTGGAAAGAGAGAAAAAGGCACATAATATGTTTGCAACCATGTAAAAGTTGAAAACTATTCTTCAACACCAGAAAATGGATCTAGAAAAAGCCTTCTAAATGGGAACATTACTGCTGAAGCAATATGTAACCTATTGTCCAGTCCTGACCTATTTGGCCTATTGTCCAGTACAGATTAGTCAAAGTTGCAACCTGACCTATTTAGCCTATTTCCAATATTATTTGTGCAAAACTACTTCTCTGGTTATCAATCTTTTATGCATGTCCAGAGCTATTTCCATAAGCTTTCTAAAGAGGAACATTCCTGCGGCAAATCTTTCATTAGAAGTTTGGCAAATATCTTAAGAAAACTCAACTAGAGAAAGCAGAATAATGAAAGAAATGAAAGAAAAGGAAGAGAGCAGATTTTCTAAATTTATCACGTTCCTCTTTTATTAATTTTCTTTTTGTGTGGAACACAAAATGAACAGTGAATTGAAAATTCCCAAACTTAATTTTGCCATCACCTCTTAAGCTAAAACATTGCATACTTAAACATGCCTTGGAAAAATATTCTTCACAAATTACAGCATGAAAGTAAAAATTTAGATGTTCCAAGAATAAATATTTGTGTAAAAACTTCAATTTTTCAGCCCTCTTCCTTTGCTTAGGTATAATTTAACAAAAAAATTATTAGGAAAAAAAATAACTTTGCTCTTTCAACACTCTTCCCCTTTCTTTTTACCCATCCATTACATATATATTGAGCTTAACCTGGAAACCTTTATTGGTGGAAGAGGGAAGGAAAAAAAAAACTAAAATGAAGTTTAGAAGAAAGAATGACACCTATCAGACATAAGTTACTCTGCAGTATATTCACTCTGTCAGTCTCTCTCCGTTATAACCATCTAGTCCAAAAGTTCAAACCAACAAAACTGAGATTATATTCACAATGGACAAGAACTAGATTCAGTAAAGGCTTAAAATTTAACCAAGTAATTGAAAAAAAAAAAATTCACTACATATGCATAGATTGCTCGGGAAAATAATTCAAAAAACAGGAATACACAAACAAGCATATTGATAATAAAAAAAGGGTCGAGTAATAATGGTGAGGTTACCATCAACTCCATAAAGGGCTTTAGCCAAAGGAGAATTCATAGCAGCACGAGCATTAGGGAAATCAGCACTCCCAACTTCCATAACAGGCTTCCCAGGATAGAACATGAGTGATGATGGATTGGGTGTTGATTGAGTCTGTATAAACAGTGTTCTCCTTTGCCCTATACAAATCCACACATCAAATCAAATATCACTTGCATGCATTTTAATAACAGCACCACATCACATATACACAAAATAGCCTCTGATCAGTTGCAGAATCTTAAACATTAGCATAATTATAACACCAAAAATTCTCTTTTTTTTTTTTTTCACTATGACGCCACACAAATTCTTATCTTTCACTATAAAAATAATAAAAATCTTCAATAAAAGGAAGACCCTTTATAAAGAAAGGTGAAGCTAAATATACAATTTCTATTCTTTTCTAAAAAAAGAAAACAAAAACTCATTTAAAAAACACTAACCTGCGAAATGGGTACATGGCTCTGGGAGCAAAGAAGACCTTGATGATTTGAAACTAGAGATATAGCCATTGCTGTGGCTATAGTTATCCAGAAAGGACGAGGACGAGGACGAGGACGAGCTTGTTTTCTTTGCAGAAGATAAGTGTATAGCTCGGCGAGACGCAAAACGGCAAGTAGTTTTGGTAGCACGCCTTAATAATTTATCAAGACCTCTCATTGTTATTTTTGCCGATATCAAGAAAGAAGAAAACCACTTCTAGTTACAGCTTTTAGCCGGAAAGAATTTGGGATTTGATGCCACACCATTTTATAATATACCACATGATTTGCAAATTTATAAATAATTTTGTTATTTTATTTAGGGATATATATATATATATACACACATACATATAGTAAATGCTGAATTTCAAAATTATTTAAATCAAATTTTGATAATTGTCCTACCTCTTAGTTTTATGTCTAAAATTATTAAATTTTTTATTTTTTATATAATTTTTTTTTTATTATATAAAAAATTATGATGTGAAATTGGCTGCGACTATTAGAGTCTAGGGGTGAGCATGGTTCGGGTAAATTCGGAAAAAAAAAATTCTCCAGTACCGTACTATATTTCGGGGATTTTAAAAATAAAATCTCCAGTACCAATACCAGTTTTCGGTACAGGAATAACGTGTTGTACCTGTTTTTCGGTACGGTTCGGTACAAAGATTCGGTTCTTTCGGAACGGATCGGTATGGAACGGTACGGTTCGGGAATTCGGAAATTTATATTATTAATTAAAAATATATTTATCATCAACAAATAAAATAATAAAAAAATTAATTTATAACCCATTTAAAAAAATAATAAATAATACTAACTAATAAATAAATTAATAAACTTGAACTAAGATGTTACATAAATATTTTGTTTTGGTTAAATAACCAAAAAATTTATTTTTAATAGATATATGATAATATATCTATAACACATATATATATATATATAATTATTTACTGCTTTAATATATAGTTATTTGTAAGCCAAAACAAACAAAATAAAATGGGACTAAAATTGTCACAAGGGCAGCTTTAATAGTTAACTAGACTATTGAATTGGCTCAAGACTAGCCAATTTAAATTTAAATGTTAATTTAATGTAATATAATTTTATTATAAATAATGAAATATGTAATTCTATCTTTAATTAGTACTAATACTTAATATGATATTAGTACTAATACTTAATATGATACTTGTAACATCCGTGTCCTAGAACCGAATTACTGTTTATTAATGACGATTAGGAATATTATTACTTCAGTTAATTTAATTTGATTATTTGAGTTAATTGTTAATAGTATGAATAAGTGATTTGGAGTTAATTAGTGTTATGAGAATATGAATTATGTTGTTATTTAAGTTAATATTATTTTGAGGAATAAAGTTTAGTATATTGAATTGTTAGTGAGGGATGAAATTGTAAAGAAAAGAAGGACTAAAGTGCAATCAATGGAAGTGAATTAATTGAGAAAGAAAGAAAAAAAAAGAATAAGGATCAAATGGGTAAGATTGAGAGTTATTAGAGATGATGAACAGTAGAAGGTATAGTTGAAGGAAGAAGAAAATGGAGAAAGAGGAGGCAATCGGTAGAGGAAGAAAAGAAGAGAAAGAGGAGAAGAAAAGAAGGAGAAAGGGAGAAGAAGTGTTCTGGAAAATTAGAAGCTAAATTCAGCAAGAAGTCGACGAATCCGCGGGAGAAAACAGTGAGTGGTTTAAGCCCTTGTTCCTCCTTTTTCTTGCTCTAAATTTTGAAGAAAATGTTGAATAAATGTTGCTTGAATGGTTTTCATTAGATCTAGAACCCTTGAGGTAGTTTTTATAGTGCTTATTTATATTTTAATGTTGTATATGTGATGTATATACGTTATGTGTTGGAAATTTGAAATTATAGCCATTTTTCTGTAAATTTTCGTTCTATTTTTTAGTTTCTAGGTTACAGAGGCGTGCGTCTATACGTACAGACATGCGTCTGATCTCCCCAGAGGTGTGCACCTCTGGGCGCCTCTTCCATAAGCGTGCGCCCCTTCCCTATTGAGTGGCGCCTCTTCACTTGCTTGTATAGAGGCGTGCGCCTCTGCAGAAGAGACGTGCATCTCTGCAGATGTGACGTGCACCCCTGCAGCTGAAACGTGCACCCCAGCACCCTGACATACGCCTCTGTGGCTCAGAAAGGCACTCCGGTGACTCGTTTCGCGACCCGATTGGCTGAAACCTTCAAACTTTCGACCGGAAACTTGCATTAAACATTTGAATAATGTACCAGAACATAAAAATGATTGAAACACATATTCAATTGATAAAATGGCATGAGATTTATAAGTCTCAAACTAAGAGACTAAATTATTGTGACAATTGAAATTGGATGGTCGAGATGCGCAGTGCTGATTAAAGAAGACCTAACTTTCGGCATCAGATGAATCATGGGGCCCGTAACATATCAAATCGAAGCTAATTCAGAGAGCTATATGGTCTTTATAAAGGGAACTCGATGAACCTCGTTTTAATGTTCAAATTCGACCATTTAGGCCTCCGTTTGGGGCTTCAAAGTTTTAGATGAAATTATAGTCTTAAGTGTGCATGATATAATTGGGTAGTTGTGTATAGTCGAAGCCTAAGGTCGAATATATGATCTACCATATAAGCGTGTACGAACTTACTCCTTCTTGGTGAGGACTTAGTAACATAAGAAGTATAATAAAGAATTATGAGAATTTGAAGACTCTGAGTAAAGACTAAAGTAGGTTCGGTAACCATGGGGCCGGAAAGATAATACAATAAGGAAATGAGAAAATATAGAGTGTGAGAATGATATTTCATACGAGAGGCACAATAAGACACCAATGATGCTAGAATACTAAAGAACT
>CATIWO010032781.1:0-17970 GCA_949673435.1 Macaranga tanarius
ATACCAAAATTGTAATACCCGACCCCACCACTACCCTTGTTAGAAAGTCGCACACTTAACCTTCCTAATTTAAGTACTGATGTGGCCGAGTATTACTTCTATCTTGAATATCCACTAGATAACTCTTAAATCATAATACAACCCCAAATATTGCCATCACTATACAAATCTCACAATGCAACTCATTAATTTACAACAGTTTGAAAATAATATTGTACATTCACCGAATATCCTAACCATATAATATTCTTAAGATTATTCACTACTCCTACTTCCCTTGAAATATCTAGCTATCACCCAGACAACCACTCAACTCTGAAAATAAAATAAAAAGGAGGGATGAGTATAATCGTTGCCTGGGGCCTAGTATACATTCTAGTCTATGGAAGTAAAGTAGTTATGTTGTTATGTTGTGAAAATACTCCGAGAGCAAACAAAAATAATACTCCGGCCTAACCATAAAAATTAAATAAGTTCATAATCAATTCATAAGAATTATTTAAAATAATCATTTTAAATCATTTCAATCAAATCTCCCTTTCTAAAAATTACTTTCTCATATAATACACACTTAACAACATAACTACTTTACTTCCATAGGGTAGAATATGTACTCGGCCCCAGGTAATGATTATACACTTTTACCAACCCTATATTTACAAATGTGCACCTGGTCCCTGGCAGCAGCTTTACACATTTATAGTAATATATGTATCTGGCCCCAAGCATCGGCCATACGTATTTACCATCTCACGTTTATATGGTAATATGTGTATCCGGCCCCAGGCAACGACTATACACACTTACCAGTCATACCATATCTCAAACATGGATTTACACCTATATAGTAGTATGTGTATTCGGCCTTAGGCTTCGACTATACGCAATTACCCAAATCTGTCATGTTTCATACATGAAATCTCTAACTCTTAGTGCCATACGCACTTAAGATTATAAACACAACTAAAACTTTGAAGTCCAAAACGGAGGTCTAAATGATCAAATTTGGACATCAAGATGGGGTTCGTCAAGTTCCTTTAGTAAAAGCTATATAGATCTCTGAGTCAGCTTCGATTTGATATATTACGAGCTCCGTGATTCAACCAGTACCGAAAGTTAAGTCCTCCCAAAGCAACGCTGTGCACCTCGACTATCCGTTCCTAAAATTCAAGTTTTCGGTCATCAACAGTACATAGAGGCGCCGCCTGATCTACGTAGAGGCGCCACCTGATCTATGTAGAGGCACCGCCATTCCCCACAGAGGTGCCGCCTCTTCACTATAGAGGCGTCACCCTTATCAGACAGAGGCACACGCCTTTGGGCCTCAATTGGGCTGAGGCGTCACCCTTGTGCATAGAGGCGCTGCCTCTATATAATCAGGCGCCGCCTCTATGTAATCAGGCGCCGCCTGATCATTAGTAACGTTCGAATCTTCAAATATTTTAACGTAAATTTGATCCAAATCATCTAAAAATCATTCAAAAGCAAGTATAACAATAAAAGGATTAAAAAAAGAAGTCCACTCACCCAACTGTCAGTTCCTCCCTTTTTTCCTCTTCCTCCGGTAGTGTTTTCCTTCGTTTTTTTTTTTTTTTAATCATCTTCTTCCTTATATCAAAAACAATGGCGGTTTATGACAATTTGCATTTTAGTCCCCAAGCTTTCAATTTTTCAATTAAGTTCTCAATCCAAACTTATTTTCCTTATAATTTAGTCCTAATCCAAAATAACTTAAAATAACTCAAATTATTCGGGTACGGACGTGCCAAATATTATTAAAATTACATGAAAAATTGAACTATTATTATTTAAAAAAATAAAAAAATTTAATTTCTTTTCAAATTTATTTGAAAGTGTGAAAAGAAAATTACAATTTAACTAAAATAAAATACAAATAAAGGTTTCTTTGTTATAATTAAAATAAAAATAAAATATTTTTTCAATTTAAAAATTTAATTTGACCAAAATCATGAAATAAAAAATTAAATTCAACCAATATAATTAAAAAAATAAAAAGAAAATAATATTTGATTTTTTTAGTTTAGTTTGATAAATAAAATACTTTTTTATTTCTAATAATTACTTTAACAAAATAATTAGAAGAAAAAGAAAATAGAATTTAATATAAAAAACAATGTTTAAGGCAATTTATTATTTAAAGTAAGGGTTATAAATACTTTTTTTTTTGGCCCAAAAAGTAGAATATATCATTAATCAAATTTAAAGTCATTACATAATGTGTGAACATGTCACAACAACATGTTTTCCAAGCTATCACAACATAAAATGGGTTTATCGGGTCATCTGTGGATCACCCAATTAAACTTGTCTTCTAGTTACAAACTAATAAAATAGAGATCAAAATACAAGAAAAATTCAAATACAAATTTAATGGTTGAGCTCATGTTTTGACCGTGATTTGACCCATGGTTTAAACCCAAATAATTAAACTATCTTCTTCTACATGAAATCCTAGCCGCCATGAGTTCATCCTTCATTTGTTCTTGCTATATCTTCTCCCCTTCTTCATGTGAGGTTGCTATACCTCTTTTTTCATGTGAGATTGCATCTTGTGAAGGAAGATTAGGGAATCAATACGATAGTTCTTGTATAATAGACCACAAAAGGGTAGCTTTATTGATAACCCATAAAGGTAGTAGCTTGATAATATATAAATTGTTAACAAAATAAGTAGGAAAAAAAAAAAACAGCTGCTGCTGCCGGCACCTAAGTGTTATGGTGCCAACAGCTGCATTTTTTCACAAAAAAAAAGGGAGTTTCTAGGGCAAATAGAGGAGAGAGGGCAGAGAAAAAAGGAGAGGAGAAGGATAGGCACATAAGTATTTTAACATTTAAAATATGCTATTGAAAATTTTTTCTATCAGTTCAAATATTTGATTATAACAAAACTTCAAACACCAAAATAGAAAAAAAGTAACAAGTTCAGATAATATTTATGTATTTCTCCTTTCTTAAAATAATGTATATTTTTTTAAAGATAAATGAAAAATTCATCATTTTTTTTTAAAAAAAGGAAAGAAATATTTGATTCACCCTAAAAAAATTATTGTTTTAAATATGATTTTCTACATATATATGTGAAAGAGATTGTATACAAATTATTTGTTCTTTCTTTGGAGTATTAAACAAAAAATTATTTCGCTCCTAGCTAGTATAAAACAAGAAATTCCTGTAAAAAGTTAATTATTTCACACACACTTTAAATATGCATATGATTATTACAGGCTTGTTCTTAGTGGCGGTGGCATTGTAGCTTGGAGCTCAAGAGACTAAGCAACAAAAGATGGCCTCCTTTTTTTTGGTATTGTCTGTCCCATAAGCTGTCAGCATAGGGCCTTTTTAAGAAAAAAAAAAAAAAAAAAAAGGGTTTGTAGGGAAAATCAAATTTCAAAGAAGATAATATTATTGTTTCAGATTTTGCTAGATTGAGCTGCTAGAGCCTTTAAATTAAACTAATATATTGGATGCTTTAAAAGTATGAGCATGAGATACAAAGCCCTATCCCCACCAAATAGAAGATCTTGATTTTTTCCTTCATCACCTAAGGGATTTATGTTTTGAATCCCTTAGGGACCTATCAAATTTGATATGTTGGTGAATATGGTGATCTTTCCAATTTTAACTGCTTTTCCTTTCTTACTAACAACTAACAACTGACAATTGTACACTGTTAAAAAAAATATAAACGGTTTCTATTAAAAG
Organism: Macaranga tanarius; assembly: GCA_949673435.1. NCBI lineage: Eukaryota > Viridiplantae > Streptophyta > Magnoliopsida > Malpighiales > Euphorbiaceae > Macaranga > Macaranga tanarius. Next base: position 3,724 of record CATIWO010032781.1, read on the forward strand.
TTATACCCAAATATTGATTTAATTTTTATTTATATAGAACTTAAATATTCTTAATTTCATTTAAAGTTTGGATATTTTTCTTTTTTCTTTGAAACAAAAAGAAAATAAATTATAGGTCCATCTCAAAGCGACAAATTAAGTAAAAAAAATATAGATAAATATCCTATAATTCAAGCATGTCATTATTAAAGACTTGTAATTTTTTTTGTAATGATTCATATATAATTTTATTTTTATACTACTTAAATGATAAAATTTAACTCATATTATAATTTTCTTGAAAAAAATTACATTTTAATTTTAATTAACTTTTTGTGATCTTTTTTAAAGTGAAAATACGATAAAAATATTTTTTAGAATTATAATACCTAAAACAATTATGAATAAACTTTTTTTTTTCCTTCTCCATTAGATGGTATAAATTTTGTCTTTTATATTATGAATAGATTTCATAACAATAAAAAGTTAAAATCGTAAAATATTAATGCATCATAAAAATTTATAAATTTCTGATAATAAATCAATAAAATTATAAAATATTTACATGCAATTTTTCCAAAAGAAATATTCTAATTGAGGTTTTCCCATCTCAGCAAATTAAAGAAGGTATACGAATATTATTTAGAATATAAATTTGAGTAGAGGGAAGCATTCTTCTTAGCTATATATACAGGGCCAATAATAATGTTGTTGAACAAAAATGAATAGTCCAAGATTAGCAATACGGATGTCACCTCCCATTCTAACATTTGTTATCTTTTAGGTGGTTTTTTGTATGCTATTATATAGATTTGATGAGTCAGAAATGAGAGGTCCCCAGACGCATAATGATTATAATTGAACACATTTCTACGTTATAATGTAAACCACTCATTAAGTCCTACTTGAATTTATATAGTTTTCTTATGACTTTAAAGAAATTTGGACTGTTCACAAAATACAGTGAATGAATAAAGCCTTGATAAATATTAGGCTTAATTTTTTTTTTTTTCAAAAAAAATAAAGTGCATTTTGCCAAATCAAATTTAAATAGGGAAATAGTCGGCAAATTACAATATGTAATTTAATGTTTTGATTCATTAGAGAGTAAACAAACTGAAATTTGTGAGTTATACAATAGAGTAGTTCTTTTCCTTACAAAATACTCACCGTGAAAATGATTAATACCATAGTTTGATACTATTATTTTAATATATTCTACTAATTATGTTATATATGTATATGCTAATAAAATAGACTCTAGCAATATTTCTTTTTATTTCTTTCGCATTGAATAATATGAAAGAAAAAGTAATATTATTAAATTTTAATATATTTTTGAACAAAAATAAAATTTTTATTTATAATAAAAAAGATAATTAACACTAGAAGTTTTATATAATAACCTATTCATACAAATACTGAAAGTTGAATAATCAAGTAGTAAAAACTCTCTTCAAGATATTAATACATCAAGAGTTTGATTCTTACTTTTCCCATCCATTTAAAAAAAAAAAAAAAAAAAAAACTATTCATACAAATACAAAGAAGCCACATATGATAAATCGAATATATATATATATATATATTTATGCCAGACAGATAAAGATAATCAACTAATGGAATACTATGAATACTAGTAAAAAGTAACATGCTTGTCCTCTCTTCTTGAAGAAAATAATTAGGGTAAATATTGCAGGTAGTTGAAGGCCATGTTGGTGATATTTGTTGGCCTGTTGGTTGGTCTGCTGGTAAAAGTGGTTGAATTGACTGGGTTTGGCTGGAGCCACCAGCCTTACTATATATGTAAAGGTTTGTACCTCTTCACCTACAATATTCCACCAGACAACATATCATATATAGCAGCATCCACTAATTAACATGAATGTTTACAACAAATTTTGGTATATATTTGTTTTAAATCTTATGGTATCCATGCAAAATCTATAAAAAGCCATGCTTCGTGGTAAAGGGAAGGAATGTCCTCTTTTGGTTTGAACAATAGATCATCAACATTCCCTAATGTTTGAGCTATAATTGTAATGAGAATAAAGGTACACCTACAAATATTAATATTTTCATTTTAAAGTACAAGTTTCAAAAGCAAAATATGCATGGCTCTTGCTTTTTTTTTTTTTTTTTTTTGGGTAGGGCAAATTTTTTTTAAAAAAGATAAATTATATTGAAATTTGAATTTCTATTCTTCTAAATTATTATAAGATAAATACTCGATTATTACTTACCATTGCTATGACATATATAGCTTTGAATCATAAAATGTCAGCTATTTTACATCTTTTTTGTTAAATCTGTATGAATTTAAGAGTATATATATTTTCCTTTTTGAGTTACATCACTCCATTAAAATTTGAAAATTTGGGATAAATTAAGAGTGCTAAATAGCCAAAAGAGTAAAAAAATGAAAAAAAATTATAATTTTAATTCCTATAGTTTAATTTATGACAAAATTAGTTATATATATATATATATATATATATATATATTTTGTGACACTTTAATATCTTGTATTTTACACCTTTTACATTTTAATATCCTACCAAATAATATTATTAAAAATTATGATTTAATTAACATTAAAATATATGATATGGATATTAATTTGATAATAAAATTATTTATCAAATGTATATATTCAGCTAAGTAATAATTTATAATCAACAAAATTTAGATGCATTTTAATTTTATTGTTAATAAAAAGAAATAATCTTAGTATAATCTTAATATATTTATCAAAATATCTAAAGATTGATGATTTATCACATCTAAAATAATTTAATCATTAAATTTAACATTATATTAATTTATCATTATAAATTAATCATATATTATTAATAGTTTATTAAGCGTAAGAAATATAAAATATAGGATGCTTAAATATCATAGAAGAGTGACAACTAATTGGGGAGAGGGTGTTGAGGAATAAGACAGTGAAAGCTATGAGTACATTGGGCATGATAAATGTTGAGAAAATATGTGGTGGTGGGCAGGCAATTTGGAGTCTTGCTCTCTTTATTTCTACTTTATGTTAAGCTTTTTAGTTTTTTTGTTGCTTGGTGGTCAAAGTCATGGTGAGCTATCATCATTGGGATCTCAACCACTTCCACAAAATTTGACAACTTGTCCCCATTAGCCCTGCTAATTCCATGACCCTTCTAGCATAAGAGGTGTGGCAATCATCAATCTCCACCCAAATGATAGTTTTTACACACAGACACAAAGGTGCAAACAGATACAAAAAGAAAAGCAAGCAAAATGTAGGCTAAGTTTGGAGTTGAAGATGTTGCATGTCCTTTTTATGAAAGTTATAAGGAGAAAAAAAAAAAAAAAAGGTTTGATGGGTCATTATAGATAGCATATGCTATAACTAGTGTGAAATGTTTGCAGCCCTTCTAGTTGTCTACTTTGTTTATTTCAATTATCAACATTTTAGGGCTCTTAATGAAGGCAACATGTTGCGGTGGAAATGGCCATGGTGGTGGTAGTTTGGTGGTAGTTAAAAATACTGGTAGTGACTAAATATGGTAGTGGAGACAAAAGCTTTTATGTATATGGCGTTCATGATGGTGGCTGGTGAAAGAATGTGTGTGTTATTAGCAACAATAAGAAGATAATAATAGTGACAACAACTACATTGCAATTCATTTGAAATTAAATTAAATTAATTATGTCACCTAAATATGGTATCACTTAATTTATTAAAATATATTTTGAAAATTATATTGTCTAATTATGTATGCTAATAATATGATATAAATTAAGTAATATAACAATTCTGAGTTAACTAACATTGTTCTTAGATTAATAGCATTTTTATTTGATTAAGCTCTTTAAAAGATAAACCTCTTTCTACCAAAAAGAAAGGTCTATTGGTGAAAAACAATCCAAAGGTTTGAGACTTTTTGCAATCTAATTCTAAACTTTTCATTTTTGTAATAATATTCCAATTTAGTAAATATTTGGCAATTTTAACACAAAAATTTTTTGGTTAAAATTCACTAAAAATGCTGATGTGGCATTTTAAAAAATGTCCAATTTACCCTTTTTAATTTTCTAAATTTATAATGATTTGGTGGTAATCAAACATTTGAATTTTTTTACTAATTTTATCCCAACTTTCAAATTTTGATAAAATATTTTAATTTTACTAATTAATAATTATTTGTTTAAAATTAAATAAAAATACAAACACAATAAAAGAATTAAATTTATTGTTAAGAAATTGTTAAATTCACAAATAATTTTTATAATAATTTTAAAAATTAAAGATATTTTTAATATAAAAATTATTACTCTAGTTAATTTAAAATTTTAATTATTTCATACTTATTTATATGAAAGTAGTTAAAAATATTTAATTTTAAAATTCAAGGAAAATTTTTCTTATTTTACAACATACACGCGCGCGCACACACACACATATATATATTTAAAATTTATTAAAATAATAGTTAATCATAAATTTAAATTTTATTACGTGTAAATTTAATTTTTCAATTATCATGTCAACACTTTTTACATAATTTTGATCAAATAATTTTAAATTGAAATATTTTTTTAAAAAAAATTAAAAATGGGATAAAACTACCAAAGTTACAAATGTGTGGATTTTTTTATACTAATAGATATTTGTTGATTTTACAATATAAAGGGTAAATTTGACATTTTACATATGTCACGTCAGCATCTTATATTTTATGTTTATCAAAAAATTATTTATGTTAAAATTACCAAATATTTACTAAATTGATACATTATTATAAAAATTAAAAGTTTAGGATTAGATTGTAAAAAATCGCAAACGTTTGAATTTTTTATAATAAGGGGCAAAAAGAAAATGTCACTTTTCATTTTTGTTTTGGCATATAGAACTTTTGCCTTTTTAAGGAAAACTACAGAAGGGCTCTAAATTTCAACCATGGTATTTTGGCCCCTAAAAATGAAACTTTTTTTTTGGAAGCAAATAAAAAAAGTTATCAAATTTGTTGGTCATCATCTCATTCAACTACAAGGATAAAACCACAAGATTTTTTTTAGATTATCGATCACTAAGCACCAATAGACTATTACACCATTTTTTTTAAAGTGCAATCTGGGAGCTCAAACTCAGAACCAATAAGAGCAATGTGTTCCACTAAGCCACAACCTCTGGTAAAATCTGCTTCCATGCAAAAGGTTTGGCATGATCCTGAAAATAACAACTAGGATAACTACAACTTCATCATTTTCTTTTTTTCTTCTTTTCCTTCAAATAATTCCACTTACCTTGCATCTATTAATACCCAAACGGTGCATAGATATGACATATCAAGCTTGCATTTCTCATTTCAGACCTGGAAATTAAGAATGGACCATTTTTTTTTATCAGCACAACAAGGCAGCTTCCTATCCTAGAAGCATAAATACAAGTACAATAATTACTCGACCTTTATTTTCTTCCTGTCAATTGTATGTGTATATATATATGTATGCATATGGCATCTAAAGGCACCGCTGTTTACTTGTTTACAATTGTACATTTAATAGATATAACTGGATGCAACCTCTCATATCTTAGACGCGTCAGCTGTAACTCGGCTCAAGGCAACAGCAGTTTTTGAACCGGATGGGCGACCCAGGTGTTTGTTTATGAAATCCCCAGCAGAGAGAAGCTTTGGCAGATCCACGTTGGTTTTCACACCAAGACCATGAAGCATGTAAACAACATCTTCAGTCGCGACATTGCCTGATGCTCCTTTAGCATATGGGCACCCACCTAAACCTGCAATTGCTGAATCCACAGTACTAATCCCCATCTGTTCAAAAAAAAAAACAGCTGCTGAGGTTGATCCACCATGTAAAATTACAGGGAAAGTTAAAAAAAAAAAAATCTTCAGCTATAATGTATTCCATTCTGCTACTTTGGTGGTTGCTAAATCATAGTTTACGATATTGGAATATTTTTCAATTATACAAATTTAGATGGTTCAATGTGAGTGCAGCATGTTGCAAGAGGCAGCTGAAATTAAATAAAAATCCAGGGCCTAAATATCATGCATTCGCAGAGTTCAAAGTCCAAATCATACATACCTGGAGCGAAACTAAGATATTGGAAAGAGATTGCCCATATGTATCGTGGAAGTGGACAGCAAGCTTCTGAACAGGAACGACATCCATTACAGCTTCAAGCATGGGAACAACAGTCCCTTTCCAAACAAAACGTACATTGAAGGAACAAAGAAAGGTTAATTAGTGAAAAAGAAAAAGTGAACTTTGCATGTTTTTTAAATTTGAATACCAAATTTCATTTAACAAATTTATGGAAAAGCTTTGCATGTTATTTTCACTATTACCTTGTAATCACAAGAATAAAATTGAATTAAGAACCATTACAAGGTAATATTAGAAAAAAGAAAAATTAATATAATCATGAGTATGGTATACATTTGCATGTTCCTGAGCAACACATACGTGTTATTTTTCAAATAACAGCACTAAAATAAATTGCAAAAGCAGGCACAATGTATACTAGAAGTGAAGACATCCAATAAAGTAGCAGGAAAGAATGAAACTGTTGCCAAAATGGGAAGAGGACAATACAAATATTTAACAACAGGTGTCCCAAAAACACTTTCTTGAATTCGAAGACAAGACCATCATCTAGAATGACTTATTACAACAGCATCAAGAAGAATTTGCAGATGGATAATTGAAGCATCAATAACACTGCTGAGCAAGTTTATGTGCATATAAGATTGTAACTGAAAACAAAAGTCAGTTTATAACATTACCAGGAGTACCGACACCAATTGTATCACCAAGAGAAATTTCAAAGCAACCCATGTCATAAAGTTCTTTTGCCACGTATGCCACTTGTGCAGGAGTAATTGCTCCTTCCACAGGACACCCAACAACGCATGATACATACCTATCAAAATATTCAAGAACCAGATAGTATAAAAAACCCAATCTTTGTTTCCAACAGAAGCATCAAATTATGAGTCCATCAGCAGACACAGATTCTAGACATAAAATAACAAAGACAGCATAAAAAGCATACCAATGATACCTAAAATTGTTTTACCTTTTTCTTTTTACTACCAATATCAAATTATAGAGATTTGTTGCAGTCTCGCAGAAAACAGTGAGCAGATTTCACATATGTCTAAATGAGTTGACAACTATTAAATTCACAAACAGGCTTAGGATGTCAGCAATCTATTTCCAAATACTAGCTTTGATGAACATGGCAGCAGTTAGTTCACAAACAATATGACTGATCAGTCCAACAATGGCTATAAACCTCGTACACAAATGAACAATGAATTACTTGCCCAAATAATTATAAACTTCATTTTCATTGACCAAATTGATAAAAAAAAAAAAAAAAAAGTCAACCAAACTAAATCCTAACCAAATTTCCAATCTCACTCAGTAGGATTTAATCTGCATCAGATGCAGATGAAGCGAAAGTATTTTATCTTGCAAGAATTTTCAAGGTGGATAGAAGAAGAACAGGGGGTTTGCACACAACCGAGAGAAAGTGGCTTATGATTGAATCTCAGGGGCATTCTTATCATTTGGTGGATCAAAATCCATGACCTATTTCAGGTTCACAAAGAACTTTGGCAACCACCATAGGTGCCATGTACATGCACTCATTTCAAGCGGGTGCAACACTTCTCAGTTTGGGTGTCATAGTTATCCTACATACCATGTTTGTATGGAGAGAGATGTAAGTTAAAGTAAAAGGTAAAAGAATACATACCCTCGAACAGGTATTCCAAGCTCTTTAGCAGCACTAGTAACAGCACGATAACGAGCGAGACTCTCTTTGATGCTACAATTGATGTTTGACTTCGAAAATGATTCAGAAGCAGATGCAAAAACTGCTACTTCCTTGGCACCAGCAGCAACCGCTGCTTCAAATCCCTAGCAAATGATTCAGATGACCACAAGGTTCCTATTAGACCACTATGACATTGTTGGATTGCTTGCATATACAATAGTAACAAAGATACGCACTTTCAAATTAGGTGTCAGAACAGGAAGTCTAGAGCCTTCCAAACTTTGAACTGCATTCATCACATCTCTTGCATCTGCTAACTGTTTAATGGTACCAAAATAAGAGGCCAGAGAGAGGCAAAAGAGAAAATGCAAAATAAGTCATGTGGTTATAATAAATTCACAGTGAAAGTAAGATCATTAAAATCCAATGCTGGAACATAATAACTCCAACCAAAATCAAAGAGTGGATGATGGCTACTTTGGTACAATCAAAGAATATGCATCCAAAACCAAATTGTTCATTTGTAAATGAAAAAATGCAGACGTCTCTGAAATGTAATGATTCAGTTCAAATCATCTAATATCTCTCAGTAACCACTGTTCTAGAATTGCAAAATTTTGGTAACTAACATATCTAGAACAAGGTTTGAAGCAAGAGAAAGTGCAATAGATGGAGCACAAGGGCAGTTAAATTAGTCTACCCCCTTGTTCAGATGAAAGAGGTGGAGTAATAACAAGGTGCAAATAAGTTTTTCCTTTTCTATGTTCTTACACCAAGATAACTTCAATTCAAGAAAAACCAAATGTGTCTAAAAATTTACATTGTTGTGTAATGTAAAAATGCCAAAGCATTTTGTAAAATTTCAGTTCAAATTTTGGTCCATATAATAAAGCAATGACAAATATCAATGAAGATACAGAAGTTTGTCAAAGCAATTTGACATTGACTTATACGACCAAGAACTGAATTAGTCTTAAACAAAAGATAAAACCAAATTTCCATCTCCTTGCAAAGGCAAATCACTCCTTACAAGAAAACATAAAATGTAAAAGAAGCTGATTGACACCAGCAATTCACAGAAGTATGTCAGGACAATAACAGCCTATATTGGTCTTGTTTTCCATGAATATTATCAATCCATGCAAATTATAGGGCCAATAAACATCGTTTAAGTGCATAGATCCATACAATTCTTTGGATTGCAATCAATTTATGTTAGAGTGGGATAAAGAAGAAGATAGTTTCAACTTTCAAGCTACAATAAAGATGTATACAATGAAAGTAAATTACCTGAGGAACCCATTTAGGTGATACAAAACTTGTAGCCTCAACAACCGGCAACCCTGAAGATACTAATCTGCGAATCAATTCAATCTTTACATCTGTGGGTATAATATTTTTCTCATTCTGCAGTCCATCCCTTGGACCAACTTCTACAATCTTCACAAACTTTGGAATGCCTTTCAAAAACTGCTTCATCCAAATAAGAAATAAAGGTTCACATATAAGTTAAGTTAAATAAATGGTAAAACGCAGGATAAATGCAGTCAGGATTATAATGGACAAAGGGACATCATTTATTGTGCATAGAAAGGAACCATAATCATCTATGATCTAACAAAATAAACAATATTCCAGCTCTATCTAAGTTGCTAAATCACCTTATTTGCAATACCCTGCATGTGTTTGTCATTGGACTTGGAGTTATATTGATGATCTGGAAAGTACCGAGAATCCCATATCTTTCCACAAACCATGTGGTTCCCACCTAGGTTCATGGTCTTTCGATTTAAGGGGTCACCTTGGGACAGATTCCTTGAATGTCTTTTCCAAGGAAATGTCTCGCTTGCATACTCATCATACTCTTCCCTGCATATGAATGCAGCCATACTAAGATGAAACTAATGATCTAGTGGCTCAAATGTCTAAGAGATTTTCTTATGTGCAGGTTACATAAAAAATAAGCAAGAAACAGCAACAAATTTGTCTCATTGGTCCTAAAATAATTTAGCAGAAAACTCAGTTAAAATTGGTCAATCTTTTGCTTTATGAAAAATCACATTTCTAAGTTAAAATTGATCATTCTTTTGCATTTTGAAAAATCACATTTCTAAGTTAAAATTGGTCAATCTTTTTCTTTATGAAAAATCACATTTCTAATACTTTAAAATTTTCTATAAAAAAGAAACCAATACACCCACATTTATATGTCCATGGTGATGGATGGTTAATAATTGATTCGCAGGATGGTAGCAGCTATGTAATTCATGACTTCTATTATATAACTGTTGCAGTATATTTGTATAGTCTCTAAAAAACTTTTTATTGATGCTCACTTACTCGCAACTATTAGATGTGCTGCATTGCCTTCCTTCAATCCAGCAATTTCCCATTCCCATATCCGCTGCACTGGGCCGGCAAGCACCAGAAGAGAACCTTTGAATCCTGTCAATGGTACTCATGCTTGGCAACTTGTCAAAACCAAGTGGCTGTTCCAAACTCGACATTGCTGAAGTACATGCAAAAATTAGAACCAGGAGTAAGTCAAAAAATAATTTAATGTTTTGTCAGGGACACTTATATTAAGCCTTTACTATCACCATATGGCTACAAGTAATAACAGAACTTGGATTATGATCTCAACAGAAGTTTTAGTCAAATTAATTACAAAAATTTTAGCACTGGATTGCAGCATGAGAAAATAATTGAATTTAATTTAGCATCTTGATCAACCATATTTAGTTAAGGGCAGTGATCAGGTGCTTCAATTCCCTTGCATGAAAGTATACACATGACATTATTTTCACTTCATATTTACCAGCAATAAAAGATTAAAATCTTCGGATGGAGACATCAAAGTTGAAATCCAAATGCAAAATTTGCAAATTAGAACATATATGACTTACAAAAGAAGCCAATAAATCACAGGTCATCAACTTACAGACAATACAAGTTTCTCATACTAAAACTAACATGTCATAATTGAAATATGTAATAAACCTGTCGGAGATAGATTATTCATAACATTATTCATAACTCGTACAAATTTTATATTATGATGAATCTCAACGCATTAGTTAAGTCCTCTTTGAGTGTGTGTGTGTGTGCAAATATTTGAATGATCATGTTGGTCTTACTAAACCTTTAAAAAATGCATGAAAACATTAACAATGCGGCGAGCTTTTACAATGTCAAAAGAAAAAGTCGTTATTTTAAAAATTAACCAGACAAAATGGCACATGCAGTCCCAACATTTTCAGAAGTGCATTTCTCTACACATGACAAATGCCTCTCAAGAGGTCTAAACATAATGACGTTTCATGTATCAAGCAAATGCAACTGCTAAAACCCTCTAAAAGATAAACAGTGACTTGCTTCACCATATTCTCATACAAAGTGAAACTATCAACATGCAAATTCTCAAACTTAATTTGCATCATTTTCACAAAACTCTCAAATTCAACCTTCTCAAGCATTGCCAAATTCATTCCTTATATTTCCGAATCCCTCATTTTCCTTTCCCACTCTCTCTCAACATCTAGTCAAGTTCCTAGTCAATGTGAACAATTTGCAGCAGACGCAACAGAATGAACCCAATAACAAAGGAAACAACTTCCACACAAGCAACACAAGTCATTAGTTAAAAGAAAATCCCAAATGCAACTTAATTAAAAATCTGTCACTAAAAGTTTAAGTCCTTACTGAAACTTTAATCAAACAAAACACCAATCAAAAGCAAAAAATTTCCACTCTAAATAACTCAATTATCAAAAAGCATTCAACTTCAAAACAATCTCCACTCACTAATTCTACCACTGATGGAAACCCACATTCAGTTTTCATTATTAATCAACAAAACTAACACCAAAGAACTTAACTGACACCAATTTAATTATTTTTCTTATTAATTTTATAAAAAGAAATAAAAAGTTGTCAACTTTTCGTTCATTGTAATTAATTTTCTTTTCCGGCAGTTTCTCGGGACTCAAACAGAGGAATTGCATTGAAGAGGACAATAACAAGAATTCAAAAGTCAAGAAAAGCGGGAGCGTACCTGAATTGAAGAAAAGAAAAAGAAAAAAAATTAGGGTTTCTGAAGAAAGGAAAAGAAACCCTAGAAAATAGAATTGGGAATTTATTAGGAGAATAATTGGGGCGTGTTTGGTTTGCAAGAAATTGGTGGAGTTAGATAGAAGCAAGGAAAAAAGAAGAGAAGGTGAAGGTGGCGTTGGAGTTGGAGTAGGAAACTATGGTTCTTGTTTTGTTTGGTGGGAGAAATTTAATTCTCTAATTTAATTTTATTTATTTGTATTTTTTTTTTATGTACTATATTGTATTTTAATTAATTAATTTTAATGTGATGTGAAATTATTGGCCAATGAAGGGAGGGGTGGTGGTAGGTAGTTTTCTGTTGGGGGTTAGGTCTTTTTCTTAATCTACTTTTATTTCATTTTCTTGAATTTTTATAATTAACAACTTCACATGAACCTTTTCTGTGAAATTTATCAATTTAATAAATTAAATGAAATAAAAAAATAATTAGCAGCATTACATCTTTTGTAAAAATATATTTTAAAATTTGATATATAACCAATGTTAATTAATTTATAAATAAAATTTAATTAAATATAAGAGAATGTGGTTTTAAAAATGTAATATTTAACTTTAAAGGGATTAGTAATTTTTTACATATTTACGGTTAAATTATTACTATATCATTTAAGAAACCTAAGATATGTATTAGACCAACTTTTTAACATAATTATTTTTCTAAATTTGAAGGAAAATTGAAAATAATTTTTTTCTTTTGTTAAAGAAAATTTAGATGGCCTAAACATGTTATATGATGGAGGATAATTCTTTTTAAACTTGGCTTACTAAACTTTAAACAAATTATTTGGATTCTAACAACAAAAACACTTTTTCCTCAAGAAATAAAAATAAAAAACCTAGGCTTCTACTTAACAGATGAACTAAAAGCTGCTAGGTTATTACCCTAGTACAGTTCATCTATTAAGTAGAAGACTAGGTATTTTTTTTTTTTACATGAAGAAGAAGAAAGGTACTTAGTGGCAATCTTGTAATTATTTATTTCTTACTTACCAATTATTTCTAATTATTTAATCTAATATGATATAAACCTCGTATGATTCGATTCACTAAAAAATTCATTTTGTTTTCAAATGAAATTTTAATATAATTTATTTGTGCATAAATTTTAAATTTATTTAAATTAAATATATTTTATTAATTAGAATTTGTTTATTTATAAGCAATCAAACAAAAACTAAAAAAGTTGAAATTGAAAATGAACTTTATAAAATTTTTATTTAAACCAAACACATTCATTTGAATTTACAAATAAATTTTATAAAATTTGATGAAATTCATTTATATCAAATAAATGGTTAATTTTGTTAGTAAGATAAATCCAAACCTCACTAAAGTTAATTTTTTTACTTCAATAATATAAAAATTGCAATATGTTTTGAATAAGAATATTTAGTTTCCTTAATAATAGATTTTTTTATTTTTTCATATTATTTACACTTGAACAATATTAACAAAATAACTTATGCAATTATAATATACTTTTTCACTCTGAATTATTATTTCAAATGCCAGTACTTGTGCAGTGCAACATTATCAAAATAAGTAAATAAACTACTATTTTCAATTTAGTTATATAAGAGGATACAAAATTTTCTTGACAAATAAAATTATTCAGTTTATTTAATGATTTCTAAGATAAATTATTGCGTGAATAAAAATTACCTTCCACTAAAGGAGCACAAAAATAGCAAAATTATTTGTCATATTTTGTCAAAGAGTAGGGATCCACTTACACACATGCAAAACATGTGTGTAAAACTAATATGTTTTACACAAAATCCCATTCATTGATTATAATTAATCTAATGGTTAAAATATCTAGTTTCTTTTATTAAACATTCCCATATTACAAACCTATATTTTTTTTTCATTAATTCTTTATTTCCTATCTTAAATATTTTTCCACAAGAATGTGTAAAACTAATTTCCATATTCAAATTTGAATACTTTCCAAACAGATATTATGATTGTCTATAATACCAAAATAATAAGAAAATATGAAAAACAAAACTATGTTAGATAAACAATAATAAAAAAAATAAAGCTAAATAAATATTTTGCTTAACCAAATCCACCCTAATAAGTTTTAGATATGCATTATAGGATGACCATGAAGTGCATATACAATTAAACGAAAAATTCTAAATTATATTGAATTATCCATAATAAATTATATTGATTATAAATTTTATTATATGTGAATATAAATTAATATTATAGATCCAATTCAAATAATGAACAGTTTTAATATTGATTTTATTATAAATCAGATTATAAATATTGATTTTATTATAGATTACATTATAAATTTTATTATATGTGAATATAAATTAATATTGTAGATTCAAAATTTAAATATGTGAATATAA
>CATIWO010032789.1:0-17201 GCA_949673435.1 Macaranga tanarius
TATGCTTTGGTTCGGGCCTTGCAAACATGGCAACACTATTTATGGCCTAAGGAGTTTGTCATTCACACGGATCATGAGAGTTTGAAACATCTCAAGGGGCAAGACAAGCTGAACCGTCGACATGCCAAATGGATGGAGTTCATAGAGACATTCCCATATGTGATCAAGTACAAGAAAGGTAAGGAGAATGTGGTTGTTGATGCACTATCTCGAAGGTATGCTTTACTTACTACTCTTGATTCTAAATTGTTGGGTTTTGAGTTCATAAAAGAGTTGTATATGAGTGATCATGACTTTGGCAATATGTTTGCATCTTGTACTAATGGGGCTGTTTTCAATGACTTTTATGTGTTTGAGGGATTTCTTTTCAAGAAAAATCGCCTATGTGTTCCAAATTGTTCATTGAGGGTTGTTTTAGTTAAAGAGGCACATGAGGGCGGTTTGATGGGTCATTTTGGGGTGCAAAAGACTTATGATATTTTGATTCAGCATTTTAATTGGCCATGCATGAAACGTGATATGAATAAAGTTTATGGTCAATGCATTGTGTGTTTAAAGGCTAAGTCCAAAATGCCACCCCATGGATTATATACATCTTTACCTATTCCTGATGTTCCTTGGATAGATTTGTCTATGGACTTTGTGCTTGGTTTGCCTAGATCTAGGAAAGGTAGAGACAGTACTTATTGTTATGGATAGGTTTAGTAAGATGGCTCACTTTATACCATGTCATAAAAGTGATGATGCTATTCATATTGCTGACTTCTTTCCTAGGGAGGTTGTACGTTTGCTTGGGGTACCTAGGACAATTGTTAGTGATAGAGATGTTAAATTTTTTAGTCACTTTTGGCGTGTGTTATGGGGTAAGTTAGGAACTAAATTGCTATTTTCTACTACTTGCCATCCATAAACATATGGACAAACCGAAGTTGTGAATAGGACTTTGGTTCAATTGCTTCGTGCTTTAATTTCTAGGAATTTAAAATCTTGGGAGGATTTGTTGCCATATGTTGAATTTGTATACAATAGGGCTGTTCATAGCACTACACACACTTCACCATTTGAAATTGTATATGGATTTACTCCTTTAACTCCTATTGATTTGATTCCTTTGCCTTTTAACAAGCTTGTTAGTATTGATGGTTCTTCTAAGGCAGATTTAGTTAAAAAGCTACACAATCAAGTTAAAGAGAGAATTGAGAAGCAAAATGTAAAACTAGTCAAAAGGGTTAATAAAGGATGAATTCCAATGGTATTCCAACCTGGAGATTGGGTTTGGGTTCATTTTTAAAAGGAAAGGTTCCCAAATTAGAGAAAGTCTAAGCTAAGTCCAAAGGGTGATGGTCCTTTTCAAGTTCTTGAGAGGATTAATGACAACGCCTACAAGATTGATTTAAAAGGTGAGTATAATATGAGTGGTACATTTAATGTTACTGATTTGAGTCCTTTTGATGTAGGTGATGAGCTTAATTCTAGGACGAATTATCCTAAAGAAGAAGGGAATGATATGGACGTGACCAAGCTTGAAGATGGTGATGGGCTTTGCATTGGTGATAGCTTAGATGGGCTTGAAGGATAGGACAACAAGAAAACTAAAGATAAAGCTAAGGATCCATTAAGCATGCCACAAGGCCCAATTACAAGGTCAAGGTCCAAGAAGCTCCAAGAGGCCTTAATTGGCTATATACAAGATTGGGCTAATCAAGGAAGTCCAATTGCTCATATTAGGACCAACCCAAGTGAAGACACAACTGAATGGGCTTTATTTAATGTTTTGCAAGTTCAAATATATGAAGACTAGTGTGGGCTTAGTATATGGGCCGAATTCTCTTCTTTAGTTCAGAACTATGTTATTAACTATTAAGCCTTATGCTTAGTGGCTAAGTAGTTAGTAATAACTTTAGTTTCCTTTATTATTATTAGGGTTTTATGGTGTTAGAACACTATAAAAATACCACCTTTAGGGCATTTTTAATCAGATTGGAGTTAATAAAAATTTCGTTTGTTTCCTTTGCATATTTGTTTGAATTCTTAAATTCTTATTGAATGCATAAATCACTTATCAAGGAATTGATCTATCCTTATGGCGTGTTAAGAGTTAGGGTTTAAAGAACTTAGTTTTCTTTAGGTTCTAATTCTTTGATCAACAAATCTCTACAATCTGATCTAAGTGATTCTTAAGTTTTGACATCAATTTGTTCTTGGGTTTTCAATATAGTAATTCACGGGTTCATAATCTTTAGGGTTCATGGTTCTATTCCTTGGAGATTCTTAACAAGCTGGTTGTCGAGGAAGTTAGTGTTGTCAGGGAAATATAGGGGATGAGGGCCATTTAGAGAGGGAAATTCTTAAGCTTAATTTTGCAAAAATAAGGAGGAGAAGAAGAAAGACAAACAAGAGAGTGAGCAGATTTGAACGCGAGATTGCATATAGTGAGGCGAATAAAAGGGCAAGGATCTATTTAACTCTTAAATTCTAATTTCGGTACTATTATTATTAGTTGAATATTTTGAAAAGCAGAGAGGTGAGAGTATGTGCCTAAAGTAGGTTAATAAGATGGTTAGGGCTAATTAATCTCTTACGCTAATTCTCTATGAGAAAATAAAGAAAATTATGAAGGATTCAATGTCACGTCCATGTTTTTCTCAAATTGGTGCCTTTACTGGTGGTTATTCTAATAGCAACTCATATCTTAATTAGCTTTAATTTATTGAATGTACAAATTAGCTACTGATGAACAGCCTTAAAGAAAAAAGGCACACTAAAGAAAACAAGTAGATGTTCTTAATGTTGGATTGGATTTTATTTGGACAGGTTATATAGCGATTCAAAAAAATTGCAATTACATATTATACACCTTTGTGTTCGTTTTGTACATCACACTATTGAATGCCATTTGTCCCGAGAACTTATGTTATGGTAAACATGATTTTCTTGTATTACTTGTATTGCAAGCATGAAATATATTTAAATTAAATTTTTTTTTTTAGTGAGTTAAGGTGATTGAACTCCATTTACTGGTTATAATATATATTACATAAAGAAGCAAAGGAAAAGGGAGGAAATGAGAAGCATGATAAGAGGAAAAAGAGGATTAGAGCTATGTTATCCACTCAATTGAACGGAGATGTTAATTGTCATTTTCTCAAAAGTGAGAGAGGGGCCTAGAAAGTTGCTTTGTAGGAAATTCTAATTTATTTAGCAAAAAAAAAAAAAAGGAAGAGGACTTATTTGAGCCTCGGGTTAAACATGGAGGGCGAAAATGCACCTTTACTTCTTTTTTTTTTTTAATTACAGTTGATGCATGGAAATGCTAATTTTTCATAAGATGAAAAAAAATCAAATTAATGTTAATAATAAACAAGTAAAAAAAATAGAAGATATAATTTAAACCATTGTATTAGTTAGTTAAGATTTCAAAAAAGTTGCTTAAAAAAAAAAGATTTCAAAAAGTAATTTTTCATTAGAACAAAATAAGATTAAGGGCTCATTTGTTTGAATAAAAATAAGGTTGGGAATCGGAATTGGAATGAGCGATTCCGCTTCCTAAAGTTTGGTTGACTAAAAAATTAAATTAGAATGGGAATAGATTCTGCCATTAATGGGAATCACTCATTCCCCTTATTTTCATTAGGAATGAATTTCCATTCCCATGGGAATCAAGTCAGACCAATTATAAATTGGTCAAATATTTATATATTGTCATACATTATCACAATCCATGAAATAAAACACATTTTTGAAATAATAAAATAAAATATATTAAAAATTAATTATCAAAATATTTTAATAAAAATTTATTAAAATAATAAAATAATTTTTATAATAATTTTTAAAAATTATAAAAAAATATTATTTTAAAAATAATTTTTATAATAGATAATCATAATGCTAATTTTTAGTATGTAAAAAAAATTATAAAAATATTTTTATATATAAATAATATTTCCAATTTCGATTTTGATTCCATAGTAAACCAAACACTTTATTAAAAATTTTATTCCGTTTTCGATTCCCATTCATTCCAATTCTAATTCCATAGTATAAACCAAATGATCCCCTAAAAGTTAACTTTTTTGTATATTAATTATCTAATACCTAATTAAGGCTCGGACTAAGTTGAACATTAGCCCAAATTTCAAGACCCAAAATGAGTGTTTATTTATGGGATATTTACAAAAATAAACCAAAAATAGGAAAAAAAATTAAAAAATATAGTTAAATTTTTTTCTTTCAAAAATAACTTTTCCGCGAAAATAAATTTCAAAAATATGGTGTTTGCGCATAACAACGGTATTCTCCAAATACAACACCAAACAGAATAAAAACAAATACAAATTTCAAATTAAGAATCTAAATACAAAATAACTGCCAGTTATATATCTTATCCATACAACTTCTAACAAATTTTAATAACACATAATCTCTCTAATACCTCTGAAGAAACCAAATACGAAATAATTTCTAACACATATATTTCACTTTAAAAAATTTTAACTCACTCATCTACTCAAAGTTTTATAATATTTTAAAAAATAAAATAATTAAAAATAGAGTCATAAAAAAATAATTCAAAACAACCAAAAAATACCAGAAAATAACTAAAAATATTAGAAAACAATCTGAGAACAACTAATTCGAATAGCTCTGTTTGCCTCTATTTTACAAAGTATAAAATAGAGCCACCATAGTTTAAGTTTCATTAAATTTATTTATTAAAAAAATTATATATTTTACTTTTAAAAAATTTTACTTACTCATTTACTAAAAAAATTGTAATATTTAAAGAAATAAAACAATTAAAAAAGGTCAAAACAACCTCAAAACAACATAAAAACAACCTTCAGCAACTAAAAAATAATAAATAACATCAAAACAATCTCAAAATAACCATTCAACAACCATAAAATAACCAGAAAATAATATGAGAATAACCAATAAAAAATTTATAATATTTAAAGAAATAAAACAATTAAAAAACGTCAAAACAACATGAAAACAACCTTTAGCAACTAAAAAATAATAAATAATGTCAAAACAACCTCACACAACCTCAAAACAACCATCAACAACCATAAAATAACCAGAAAATAATTTGAAAACAACCAAAAAAAATGTAATATTTAAAGAAATAAAATAATTACAAAACATTAAAATAACCTCAAAACGACTTTGAGCAACTAAAAAATAATAAATAAAGTCAAAATAACCCCACACAGCCTTAAAACAACCATTAAACAACCAGAAAACAACCAGAAAACGATTTGAGAATAACAAATAAAAATTTTGTATTATTTAAAGAAATAAAACAATTAAACAACCTGAAAACAACCTTCAGCAACTAAAAAACAATAAATAATGACAAAACAACTATTAACCAACCATAAAACAATTAGAAAACAACCAAAAAATAATTTGAGAACAACCAATAAAAAATTTGTAATATTTAAAGAAATAAAACAATTAAAAAATGTCAAAACAACCTCAAAATAACATGAAAATAACCTTCAGCAAACAATACACAACATCAAAACAACTGAAAATATCACAATGTACACCCACTAAATCAACGAAAAACAAAAATTTGTAAACACTCATAACACCATAAACACAAAATTCAAAAACAAAATGAGAAAAAGGTAGGATATAAGAATAACACAAGTTCTAATAACCAAAAAAATTGATTCATCAAATCAATAAGAAATTCATAAATTGACAAAAATTTATCAATACCCATAGCACAAAAAATACAAATACAAAAAAAAAATCAGAAAAAAAGAAAATGACTAAGAAGAATAAGAAGAAGAGGAAACATCTTATTTGAACTTTTTTGTTGCTATAAATCCATTGTTAGTGATGTTAATTTACAAATTTTGTTATTATTAGTGATAGGTTTGGAAGAAAGATAAAGAAACTGATAGATTTTGTAAGAAATAATGAAAAAAAGAAGAGAAAAAGAAAAATACCGTAACAATAAAGAAAAAACTAAAAATTACTATATTTTTAAAAAAATTTATTTGACTTATGATATTTCTGATATTTTACCTTTATTTATTTATAGGATAAGGTATAAATATGACCCTGAACTTATATCCAAAGTTCGTATTGGACCTTAATATTTTTTTTGCCAATTTGGATCTTAATCTAGTAAAATGCGGTCATATTGGACCCTTCTTTAAAATATTGGACTCTTCTTTAAAGAATTGTTGCAATTAAGTCCTAAAAATCAAATAAAAATTTAACTTTAACACTAATTAAAAAAATTAGTTCCAATAACAGTAAGAATTGATGAAATTACTTTCAAAACATATACATACGATGTTTCTAAATTTTTTAAAGAATATTAAATTTATAAAAATATAATTTTTATATTTTTAAGAAAAGTTCAAATATTTTTTATAAACCTAAAAATTTTCAAAAAATTAAAAAATTTTACAATCAAGAGATATGTATTCAAAAAAAGAAGTAAAAAAATTTTGTACACTTATTAAATTTTTAAATCTACAGAAAATTTTAATAATTTCAAAAATTATAAAAATTAATAAGTGTATAGAAAATTTTTAATTCTTTTTTTAAGTTCATATCACTTGACTGTAAAATTTTAAAATTTTTTGAAAATTTTTAGATCTATAAAAAATATTTTAACTTTTCTTTAAATTTTTTAAAATTTAAAATTATATTTTTATAAATTTAGTAATATTTGAAAAATTTAGAAACATCATATATATATATATATATATATATATATATATATATATATATATATATTTTGTAAGTAATTTCATCAATTCTTATTGTTATTGGAACTAATTTTTATTAATTAGTGTTAAAGTTAAATTTTTATTTGATTTTTATGACTTAATTACAACAATTCTTTAAAGAATGGTCCAATATGACCGCATTTTATTAGATTAAAATTTAAATTGGTAAAAAAAATATTAAAATCCAATATAAAATTTGAATATAAGTTCAGGGTTATATTTGCACCGTATCCCTTTATTTATTCCCCAAATTATTCAAATTTTAAAAGAGCAGTATAACCCCAAACACACGGAAATGAGCGCGCTTTATAAAAACTTAAAATAATAATAATTTTTTATTTGCAGTTATGCTAAGGTCCCACTAACCACTGCGCGCCTTAAGAAAAACCAGGCAAATGGACAAGGAAAACGACACCGTTTAAAAACTATCCCCACACAACGAACGGCCTATTTCATAGAAACCCACAGATTATTTCGAAACACTAGTAATTTAAGCACGAGGCGAAGGGCAATATAGAAAGTTAAAATGAGCACCCGAACCGGACTAACCCCCTCTCTCCCTCCTGCTCGCTGTGGTCTGCTGTTCAGTTGGAAAAGGAAGAGCATGGCGGAAACAGAGGTAGGTCAACATTGCTTTGAGATGGCAGAACGGCGTCGTATTAATTACTGTTACTGTTGCTGATGATGTTGTTGTATGTAGAAAATGGTGGAATTGAAGAAAGCGTATGCGGAGATGATACTGAACACGGCGAAAGAAGCAGCGAGAAGAGTAATGGCGTCGGAGAAGTTAGCGATTCGGTGTCAGCACGATCTCTTTTCTACTAAAGATGAAGCTCTTCGTTTGCTCCTTCGCTTGAAACAAATGATCCACTCTAAGGTTTTTGTTTTAATTTTAATTTTACAAATGTATTTCATTATATATATATATATATATATATATATATAGTAGAGGTAAAATTTCAAACCTTTAATCGCTATAATCAATGGATCATAATTTGAATTATTATATAATTGTATCTGCTTTAGTTACTTTATTTTGATATTTACTGTATTAATGAAATTTATTTTTTGGATTTTATGTGTGCAATGTACATTAGTAGTTGTGGTAACTTTAGTAGTGCTGCGTACAAAGTAAAAAAATAAAATATGAAGGTTTGCAATTAGGTTATTTTCTATTCTTCGGTGTTTTGGTGCAAGCGTATTATTGCAATGCAATTAGCGAATGCTTCAGAATAGGTAAGGGTCTGTAAATTAGAAGGTTGTGAATGAAAATGTGTAAATTGGTGTTTCACATTGCCGTCGTCCTGGGAGCTAAAAGATTGGAACAAGCTAGGAGTTCGTTAACTTTAATCTACTTGCTGAAGTATCTTTGGATTTTTTTTGTATAAGTTTTATGAGAAGAAATTGATAGGTCCCGATCAAAGCTTTAGAAATTAAAAGAAATTAAAATAGAGTTCTACTTAGGGTGAGAACCAACCACAAAGTGTTTTAATTAGAATAAACTTCTCCTCCTCTTTTATTATGCACGACACCAATTTAAATACAAAACAAAATAACCACTTCTCCTAATCCTACTACCATATCTCTAAAAATTGGGATTCTAGCGGCTTACTACAACAAAATAGCCTAATTATTGAAAATAACAATTTGACCTATTCTAAAACAAGCATCGTGGACTTAATCTTATCATTGCCCCCTTCTTTCAGTGGAACCTTATCCCCAAGGTTCAAGAATTTTCAACATAAGCTCCTTCAAGCAACAGCAGCTGTGGCCCTTTGCATTTATGCCTAGGTACAAATTTCTCATCACAATTAAAACAAAGGCCTAAAGTTCACCTCTTTTGCATCTCATCCCAATTCAATCGCTTTATTGGCGAAGCTTTCGTGGGTGAAGAATCGAGAGTGGTTCTATTAACTGAACAAGTAGACTTCTTTTGATGGGTCAGCTGCTCATCTTGCATTCTAGCCAAATTGATAGCTTCTTCCAAGGTTTTTGGCTTAAACATCCGAATGCCATCAGATATTTCTGCCTTGAGACCTCCCATGAATGTTCCCACCAAAGCTTTACGTGTCCATCCACGCACTCGATTGCCCAATTTTTCGAATTCTTTTGTGATAATCCCTCAACGACCGAGTTTGCTCGATTTTGGATAGTGCCTCGTCGAAATCTTCACATTCAGTCGACCTAAATTGAGCCCACAGCTCTTCCTCAAACAGCTCTCATGTCACTTCCCTACCTTCTTCCTTGTAAGAGTGTTACAACCACTGCCACCACTAGTTGGCTTCGCCTCCTAAATGGAAGGAAGCTAACAAAACCTTCTAAGTTGGCAGTATGTCTTGGTAATCAAAGAACTGCTCCACCTTATTAAACCACTCAGCGGGATCGTCCCTATAATATTTTGGAAATTCAAGTTTGGCTAATTTAGATGAAAAAGGTAGTCTCTCTCTATCAGTCGTTTCTCTAGTTTCATCTCTAGCTTCCCGATGTCTGCCATTGAATGAATTCCCTTGTTGATCATTGTTGGGCTTTGAGGAAGATCCATTCTTAGCTAGTAGTGCCTCATAGATCTTGCCAATTGCATCTTCAAGGTGATGGAAATTATCTGTCATTCCTAGCTCCATGCGAGAGAAGCTCTCTTGCAGTCTGCCTAGGCTAGCTTCTAAGATTTCCATTTGTTCCTTATTGGTAGCCATTGATACAACTCTGATACCACTGATAGGTTCCAATCCGAGTTTTAAAGATTAAAAAGAATGTTTTGCTTTGGGCGAGAACTAACCACAAGTATTTTGATAAGAATTTGCCTCCCCTTTTTATTTCTTCACACAGAGTTTAAATAACAATGAAATAACAACTGCACTTATTTTTTAGCTCCCAACTCTAAAGAATAGTTCTCTACCGTCTAATACAACGACAACAATTTATTCGAAAAGAAACAAGTACTATTCCTATGTTTCTGCAGCAGGCTCTGTTAACTCACAAAGATTTGGCTAATTCTTTCACGTTGCATGGCTTTGGAACTCTCGTGGACCCTTGGTTGATACTTATCATTACCCCCTAATGATAAGATTAAGTCCACGATGCTTGCTTTAGAATAAGTCAAATTGTTATTTTCAATAATTAGGCTATTTTGTTGTAGTTAGCCGTTAAAATCCTAATTTTTAGAGATATGGTCATAGGATTAGGAGAAGTGGTTATTTTGTTTTGTATTTAAATTGGTGTAGTGCAGTAATAAAAGAGGAGGAGAAGTTTATTCTAATTAAAACACTTTGTGGTTGGTTCTCACCCTAAGTAGAACTCTATTTTAATTTCTTTTAATTTCTAAAGCTTTGACTGGGACCTAGCAGTGGTATCAGAGCTACGTACTATGGCATCCAACAAGGAACGAATTGAGAATCTTGAAGTAGGCCTTGGAGACCTCCAAACCAACTTCAATCGAATGGAAACAGGAGTCAATGATAAACTACGACAAATTGAAGCTGCTATTAGCAAGATGTCTGACATTCTGACTACAAGGCATGAGGTTTTTTCGGGCAACTCCAATGCTCAAATAGGACAATCCTCAAATGGGCGAGCTCAGGATCAGACAGAAGGAAGACGACCAATGTTCTATTCTAAGCTGGCAAAACTTGAGTTTCCTAGGTATTCTGGAGATGACCTAACGGAGTGGTTTACACGAGTAGATCAGTTCTTCGAATATCAAGGTACCTTAGAAACACAGAAAGTATCCTTAGCATCCTTTCATTTGGAAGGCGAAGCGAACCAGTGGTGGCAATGGTTACGCAGGGCATATCGTGAGGAAGGGAAGAAGGTCACTTGGGGCATTTTTGTCGAAGAATTGTGGTCTCGTTTTGGTCCTACTGATTGTGAGGACTTTGATGAATCATTATCAAAAATCAAACAGACAGGCTTCTTACGAGACTACCAAAAAAATTTGAGAGATTGGGCAACCGAGTGCATGGATGGACTCAAAAGGCGTTGGTTGGTACTTTCATGGGTGGACTAAAAGCTGAGATAGCTTATGGCATTCGAATGTTTAAGCCAAAAACCTTGAAAGAAGTTATCAGCTTGGCTAGAATGCGAGATGAGCAGCTGACCCATCAAAAGAAGTCTACTTATTTACTGAATGGGACCACTCTCGACTCTTCACCCACGAAAGCTTCTCCAATAAAGCGATTGAATTGGGATGAGATGCAAAAGAGGCGAATTTCAGGCCTTTGTTTTAATTGTGATGAGAAATTTGTGTCTGGGCACAAATGCAAAAGGTCACAGTTGCTATTGCTTGAGGGAACTTATGTTGATGATGAAACAAGTTTGTCAACTTAAACCTTGGGGACAAGGTTTGTCTGAGAGAAGGGGGTAATGATAAGTGTCAACCAAGGGTCCACGAGAGTTCCAAAGCCATGCAATGTGAAAGAATTAAGTCTTTGTGAGTTAACAGAACCTGCTGTAGAAAAATAGGAATAGTAGTTGTTTCTTTTCAAATAAATTGTTGCCATTGTGTTAGACGATAGGGAACTATTCTTTAGAGTTGGGAGCTAAAAAATAGGTGCAGTTGTTATTTCATTGTTATTGAAACTTTGTGTGAAGAAATAAAAAGGGGAGGCAAATTCTTATCAAAATACTTGTGGTTAGTTCTCGCCCAAAGCAAAACATTCTTTTTAATCTTTAAAACTCTGACTGGGACCTATCAGAAATTGTCCCCTTAAGTTTCTTGTTATTGTAATTTGATTTTGGAAAAAGACATGGTGTGCATTTGAATTCTGGATATTGAACCTATAGTTACAGTGCACGCTTCTTTTCTTCTACATGTTATGCTACTAGAGCTGTTGATCTTTGACAGGTGAAGGACAAAGTCAAGTAGGATTTTAGCTTGAAAACTTACCAAACAACTGAAAAGACACATGTGATTTTAATGTTGTGGTCAATGAAGCATGTGCTTTTAATTTTGGTTGAGCAAGAACCTAACAAGCATTATTAGCAGACATCTAACGCATATTTATTTTTTTATTATTATTTTTCTGTCACTGAGGGCAAAGGGCCTTCATCCAGCTATAGTTTGTTGCCCTTGTTGTTGTAGTTCTTAGAATTGTGCATCTGTTTATTTGTTTTGTAGCTTTATACAATTGACACCAAATTCAATCCAACCGAAATTTCACTTAGGATTAACCAAGAAAAATATTTTCTTACATTCAGATATGCTGCATTTGGTGTTGTAAGGAATTAATGCCATTTCATCCAAATTTTCCCAATTTCAGATGATTGAAGCAGAGATCACATCATCAAGCCAGCAAACTAAAATTGATGAGCTTGAACTACAGCTCCAGGAAGCAGAGGGTGTCATAATAGATCTAAGAGAAGAGTTGAAAACGGTACGTGAGAAGTTGGAAAATGCAAGGAGTAACAAAGTCCAGCCTTTCAATGGAAAAACCACAAGGGATGATGAATGCATTTACGAATATAAAACCAACATGCCCTCATCTGATGTAGGACTCCAACCTGTGACAACTTCTGATGCAAAGAACATTTTGGATAACAAGTATAGCAACATGGAACAGACTAAGCATTTGAATGTTCCTCAATTCGAGAATCATTCTTCCTGTGATGCCAAACTAACCTCCCTAATTATAAGAAACAAGGAACCTGAGCTTTACAGAAATGGGTTTACTCAGAGAATTCGTGCACTGGAAAGGAACTCGCTGGCTGGGAAATTATCTCCTTCTGGAGAAGTTGATGAATATTCCATTATCAAGAGTGAACTGATCACCAAAGAAAGTAACAAGGATGATGTAAAATTTACTGTTCCGTCCCAAAAATACAATAATTTAGGAACAGCAAAGAGCATCTCTGGAGAAGAAGTCAAGAAATGTGTTAAGGTCCGCACTTTAAGAAGGAAGACCCGGTATGGGAGATCCAAGGCTAAGCATAGGTCTATTCCTAGTCAGTTTTTGAAATTTTATCAACCACCTTCTATTCTTTCTCGCTGCAAAAGATACATAGTGAGGGAAAATTCTAAGACTGATGATCATTCATTCACCCTGCCCTCGTTCAAGACTGACAATATGGATGTGAAAAAAAAATTGAATACACTGGAAGAGAAATTGTATTTTCAAAGTGGCTGCTTTATGGATGAAAATATCATTAGTCATGAAGGGAAAAGACAAAAGAAAGTGCAATGTACGGATGCCATGTCTGTGCCCATAACATCCTGTTCTGAGCGGCATGAATCTTGTGAACCCTCTTCTGCTCTAAGCCACTGGAAGGCTCATCCATTTTCACCCTATGGTAATATAAAATCAGGTGAAGATAGGTTGAAGATGAATGAAAATGAAATTACGTTGAAGACATTGCCTCGTTTGGATCCAGGATTAATGCTAATTAAAGGTAGCACAGATCCATTGTCTGGTTTTACAGATGTGACATTGAGTGTTAAGGCATTAAATAGATGTGGTGTTGACCAGAATACTACAAACAAGAACATGGAGTTAGTAGATGAAGAGGTAAAACAAAAGTGTAAGAGTGCTGCAAATTCAATTTTTTCATATTATGAACCTGAACCTGAGATGGTTAATGTGCCACTCGTATATTCTGATTTGGGAGATCTCGAATCATCCCAAGATGCTATGGTTGATGTATCGGTGTTGCATTCTGATTTGAAAGATGCCAAAGCATCTGGAGAACTCAAGGCATCTCTCAGCGAAGTCAACAACGATAGACTTCTTAAATACACCTTTCAAAGGAAGCGCAAGAAAGAAGCCTTGAGCAGTCCTGATCAAAACACTTCTATTGACAAGAATCACAAGATTACTGTGAAGAGGAGAGCTGGCCAGGAGCAAAATGATTCATCAGAGCCCCAGAAATCTAGCATGACAAATGAATCAACTAGGGACAGTCGGCGACTGGCTCACGTTGCTCGTCAGGTTGGTTTCTTTTATCATTTCAAGTGCCATCTGAAATGTTTCCCTGGCCAGGGAGTTTTATTTTGATGCACCATGATTTCATATATCAGTAAATATGTTGAAGTATGTATTCAAGTTATTGATATAGGGGCCTTTGTTGGGGACATTCTAGACAGTGAATGATTTCAGCCTGCATGATGGGGCTGACTTTAGTTTGTGTATGAGTCTGTGTTTGCAAAATGTTGTCTATTTGAAAATTGGTTGAACTAGGGAGTCAATAATTTCATATCAACATAATTTATTGAACATGAAGAGAGAAATAAGCATTTGGAGGCAATCACTCCTCTTAGGTAGAAAATCATCTCTAATCAATCATGACACTTTCTTCTCTAGTATCCAACAACTTTAGTTGTATATCCAGATGGTTTTTTTATGTTTAGCTAATGGAGAATCTACATGGCGACTGGGGGTAGTGGGCATGGGTTTCAACATGCTTATGAGTAGCTTGTGCTTTCTAGCTTTTGTTGCTCCACAGTACAAGGTTTTGGCTTGCAAAGATGTTAAAGTTACGCAGGCAATCTTTCTCTTAATCTATATTTACAATTTGAAATTTGAGTTGATTAATAATTCATTATATACGCACATTTAATTTACCATAATTCATTATATACAAGTTCAATTTTGTAGTTCATTTGTTTTGTACCCTGGATGATAGAAACGTTATGGTTAATTGATATACTTTCCAACAATTGGGGTTGACAATTGGTACTGAAGGTAATTGTTGCTCTGATTATCTCTTGATTGGTTTGCATTTAACCAATTATTTATTTGTCTTCTAAATGCCAGTCCAAGTCTATATTATATATTACTTGCTAGGAACAGAGATATTTTTCATTATAGGTATACCGTTAGCTGCCCAAAACTAACTGCAAAGCTCCACCACTGCATATGGCTTCCTTTTTTTTTTTTTCTAATTTTTGTAGCATTTCATACACACGTCTGCATTCCTGTTGAATTTTTGTTTAATTGAATGATAGATTAATCTTTTCTCTTTTCCTTTTCCTCTTGTGCAGCTTATTTCTTTGTCGGGAAAGAGATGGTGGTAATGATGGTAATTGTTCCTACAGTCCTAAAAGAAGAAACTTAGATGTGATGCCCAATTTAACTTTATTTACCTTTTATTTGGAAATACCTGCAAAAATCGACCTTTTTTTTTTTTTTCAAGAAACCTGATGAAAGCGGCCACCTGCACAGTATGAGAGATATAGAGGTTACCCATTATTAATCTCTGCATTTAAAATTTCAGTTCTCTACATATCTTCCTGATGCGAAAACCAACCCCGTTTTCTTCAACCTGTCAATTCTCTTATTACATCGGAAAGTTATAGCATCTTCATTAGTTGCCAGATTGACCTGGCAAGCTCATATATATATATATCTCTTGAGTAATTAATCCTTTAATTACAGATTTTAAATTTATTGATAACATTTACTTTAAACTAATGCTTTCGCATTTGTTCCTGTATGCCGTATTTGTGCTTTGCTTGCTTCTCACATATTGGAGATTTGATAATTTCACTGTTCAAATATGTGTTGAGCTGATTTTCAGGATCAGTTTTTGATGAAAAATTCAGCTTGCATTACTTCCCTTTTCTTGCATTGTGCAGTTATTCTGTGCCTTCTGTGTCGGTAGTTTGCTGCCAATTTTCACTTTCATTTTCATCGTCTTAAAATCTCCAAAATGAAAAATTCAAATTCTGGTTACTGGATTTATCTCTAAGTTTATACATTGCACCTACTTTAAACAGAAAGAAGAACAGTAGCTCTTGTCAACAGGCAGCAATTTCTAATTGAAAACATTGTAAATTAAGAGGGGAAAAGGAGCAACAAAATGATTCTCTGCCGGTCGAGTCGATGGTGCTGGTGCATGGTCAGTCATGGAACACGTGGATGTGGGGTTATAGCTGATGTTTTTTCTATTGTATGGTGCAGGCGTGCTTTCATTCATTTGCTCTCTTATTATGTGGCAAAAATTTTACCTTAGCTCACTTACTGCTAAATGTGCTTTTCTCAATGTATGCATTTGAGTTGAAATCTTCTACTTTTTTTTTTTAACATAAAATAGGGATTTCATTTAAATGGAGAAATTTACAGAAGATAAAGAAAATGTAGTAATAAATGCAATCCGATCCAAAATAGCTTCGGTATAAAATACACATTAATCTCCTACCTATCTATCTATAATAGGTCTATTGGTATAAAAAATTCAAACGTTTGCGACTTTTTGTAATCTAATTTCAAACTTTTAATTTTTACAATAATGTCCCAATTTAGTAAATGTTTGGCAATTTTAACACAAATAATTTTTTGGTCAAAATATATTATAAGAAGCTGACGTGGCATATGTAAAATGTCAAAATTACCTTTTATATTGTAAAATCAATAAATGTCTATTGGCTTAAAAAAATCAAAACGTTTGCGATTTTGGCGGTTTCATCCCATTTTTAATTTTTTAAAAATATATTTCAATTTAAAATTATTTGACCAAAATTAAATAAAAAGTGTTGACATGATAATTGAAAAATTAAATTTACACGTGATAAAATTTTAATTTATGATTAACTATTATTTTAATAAATTTTTAAAAATTATATATATTTGTGTGTATGTTGTAAAATAAGAAAAAATTTCTTTGAATTTTAAAATTAGATATGAATATGACATTAGGGTAATTGTTGCGTACTATTATTCCTAAGAATCTGAAATCTTGGGATGAGAATTTGCCTCATGTAGAATTTACTTATAATAGGACTGTGCATTCATCTATATTATTCACCTTTTGAGATTGTTTATGGTTTTAATCCTTTAACACCATTGGATTTGTTACCTTTGCCTATACATAAGCATGTGAACTTAGATTGTGCTAAAAAGGCGGATTTTGTGCGCCAACTACATGAAAAAGTAAGGCAAAATATTGAGAAAAGGAACCAACAAGTGGCTAACCAAAGGAACACAGGGTGAATCAAGATGATCTTTGAACCTGGTGATTGGGTTTGGTTACACTTGTGCAAGGAAAGGTTTCCTAAACAAAGGAATTCTAAGCTACAACCAAGGGGCGATGGTCCTTTCCAAGTAGTAGCTAGGGTTAATGATAATGCCTACAAATTGGATCTCCTAGGTGAGTATAATGTTTCTGCCACCTTTAATGTTTCTGACTTAATTTCTTTTGATTATGAAGGTGGAGATTCGGGGGCGAATCTTTTTGAGGAAGGAGGGAGTGATGCAAATGACCATGGAGACCCCAAGGATGATTCGGCCATAACTAAGTCAAAGGAGGAAATGCATGATTCGGCCTCAACAAGATTTGATCCATTAAATTCCAATGGAGGCCCAATAACAAGGGCTAGAGCAAAGAAGATGAAGGAGGCAATCATGGGCCTTATTCTACACCATTTGGAGCCTATGTTGAAAAGTCAAAGTCAAATGGTCAAAGGTCAAAGTCAACTGGTCAAAGGTCAAGATCAACATATGGTCAACCTCAACC
>CATIWO010032868.1:0-11799 GCA_949673435.1 Macaranga tanarius
TAAAAACACCTAGTTTCCATGTAAACAAATCTAGAAATTATGCTCCCAAATTGATATAATAAGCAGAAGTGATGCAATAATTGAAGCTATCTAAAGAGGCCGTACAATTTACCAAAATTAAGAAACATTCCTCGTGGTTAATTTTTTTACTGACACAAACTAAGCTCTTCAAACTAAATTTGCAAGTATAACAATTTTTTTTCTTAGTGTACGGACAAGGCCATGCCTATTTTGTCAAGTACAACAACTTTGAATTAATTACTCCTAAATTTTCAGGCCAAATTAGGGGTAGAACAGATTCTCATTTTAGAAAATAGAGCAGCATTGGCTAAAGATAATCCGGCAACATCAGCTCATTATTTCATAATAATGATAACAAATGATATCGATGATAAATTACCTAATAGGATGATGGCACCATAGTCAAACCTATGTCGTATACAGCGTCCTACATAAATTGAAAGAAAGCTTATGTTCAGATATACAAATTTAACTGGTAATCATAAAAAATTATTATATATGATACTGTGAATTTATAATGGTAGCCTACAAATGAAACTTTGGTTATGGACATAAGAAGGCTGCTAGCGTGAATGCATGCATCTGCATGTATAATTGGCATCAAAAGCGAAGCTAATAAGAGGGCATACCTATAGCTTGATTCAGAGCTCTGAAAGCTTGGTGACAATACCATTCATTCCCACTAAGAAGGTTTTTGGAGGTCTTGTATGTATCATTGTAGTTCTTCTTTAGGCCAACTTGAATATCGTGTCTAAAAGGAAATTTCAAATCAATCAAAAATTCTGAATCACATTTGCAATTTCTTTTTAAAAATCTTTTGTAATTTGTAAAGACTTGTACTTACATGTTTGGAAATGGAATACCAACCACTATCTGAGATGGTCACGCATTCTCAGTTAAGTTCTCCAAAGGGGAAAAACAATGTTGTTTAAGATTTGTTCTTCGTTTTTACTGGAATAAACAGGAAGCAGTTACCCAGGGACATGCACGCCTAATATTTCTTGTTGAGACATGCCGTGGACTAAAGTGACACCAGTATCCACAACAGGTTTAAGAAAAATAATCAACAAACTGGCAACTACTATCTAACAAAGGATACAACAACTCGAGCATTATCATCAGAAAAGTCCATCCCTTCTGAAACCTGTAATAAATAATCCAGAAATAGCAGATTATTAAATGTGAGCTACATAATGGAATTAGAAACTATAAAATGGTAAAAAAATATCATAGGCTATAACAACATTCTAGTTCTTTGAATATTCATGCTTTTAGAATAAAAGTTGTGCACCTTGCCCCGGCAAACAGCAAAAAAAGCAGCTCCTTCCTTTTTAAAATTTTCTGTGGATTCTGCACCCTTTTTAAGGTCCGATTTTTTAATCCGTCTCTTTTTTCCTATGGCAGGTACATTGTGTTGACTAATTGAATCATAATAACCTTTTAAAACAGAGTCAAAATCCTCCTCTTGGTTTCCTCCTCTTGGTTCTGCATTAACCAGAAAAAGAAGCATTTTCACTCCAATGAATAATTTCAAAGAGGCATCCAAGAATAAAGAGCTCAACGAAAATATACCAATAAACATTTTTAGTCCAACTAAATCAGGTCATGTTTTATACAGTGGAAAGGGTATTCAAAATGCTCCCAAATAAGATAATTATTGCCAATTTATGAATAGCTAATCAAGTATATGATCAATTACATAATACAATCAGAAATCTCACCAACAAAGAGCGACTTTCTTGCATTCAATCGAGACCATTGACCAGTTTCATTCCAACGATTGCACAATTTTTCCATCAGTTTATAACTTGGGAAGAACACAAGAGAGCCAGCTGGAACAATCATGCAAATTTCCTCCAAAGTTTTGCCTAGTGAATCCTTCATGATAAGATACAATAATAGGAGATTCAGAAGAAACTTGTGGATCATAAGACAAATGACAGAATACCCAAGATACCTGGAAAGCATACTCATCTGCTGTTTTGTAACTTGCATTTAATGGATAATTATCTGGACCAGTGGATATCACAGCAGCATACACCTAGATCAAAAGATTGACAAACCATTTATGTGTCATGGAACATACTAGAAATTAAGACACATGTTTGTGATAACCATACCTGTGATTCAGTGTCAATTACATGTGGCGCTTCCAGACAAGTTCCAAACTGAACTCCAAGCTCAGATGAGAAGGAATTCATTGGTGACAGAGTCCTAAAATACCAGAGACCACACATAACTTGAATTTTCAATGGAATACAGTAAATTTTGAATGAATCAAACAACAAATTAACTTACGAAATTTTGTTAAATATTACATTGTATGAGATGTCGTGTGTTCTTTCAAGTGAAAGGTGAGTAGGAATGTTTAGAGTGGATGTCTTTATGATATGATATTGAAGGCCATGGTGAAAAAAACTGAGCTGGCCATTTGCTTTAGTAATATTAATTTAGCAAGTAAGTAATTGCTCAGAAATGGGGAGTCAGTTGCAATTATATAGCCATGAATTGGCAATCAGCATTATTGCTGTAATAGATTATTACTTAGAAAATTGGAGTTCATATGAGCTACCTACACAGCCATATGAAGTAATGATTATTAACAGTCAAAAGAACAAGCTGAATCACTAGCACAAAACATGTCAATGCATCATGCTTACCCAGAAGTCAAAATGACTGACAAAGAAAGATCAGCAATATCTCTGAAAACAACAGCGGGATTCAAGCACCATAAGCTTAGAGTTAGCGTCCAGTCACCAACAGGACTTTCTGAATATAATCAGAATTAGCGAGAAATTAATAGATTGTTTCGTTTTCTTTGTTTATCAGATAGGGATAAAAGGAAAAGGAAAAAAAAAAAAAAAAGAGATCATAAAACACTTGTCCAATGGCTAAATTTATCAGCCAACAAATATTCTATCTGCATCGTCATTGAATAATAAATGGTTCTATTATGATGAGCAACAATAAATTTGAAAACCAACTCTTTAAGTACTTACTTCTATCTCTCTTAACACGTCGCTGCAATGCAAGTTGGTAGTCGGATACATAACAACCATTTCTAGAGAAGAAATAAGTAAGCGAGGAAAATAACCCTGTTTACAGCTTTCAGAAATAATCAGTTACAATGTCAAAGTTCAATGGCATTTAATAAAACACAGGTATGGATCTGCACCTTCCAACACTATCACTGCCATGCCACTTAAATGGGCCACATCTGATTCTGTATCTGTTGCCGCTTTGATTGCCTTAACAAAGGTCAGATTGAGGAACAGTGTAAATGGTAAGAAGCAAGCTTATATCATGCATTAAACAAAAATGTTTTAGGTAACAAGAAACCTTCAGAGCACAATCCAACAAGATGGGAAAACATTGCTGTGAAATATTAGCCTCCTGGAGCTCCCTCAAAGCCTTCTCACCAGTCCAACTATAAAATATAGCAACACGAGTTAACAAACACAAGTAGCAAATGTCCAAATAGAAATTTCAAAAACATCAGATTGAACACTAACAAACCAACAAAAAAAAAAAGAATGTGAAGTGCTCCAACAATAGGAGCAAGAAGGTATGGATAAATATCGAAAAGAGTTAATGTACAAGAACAAACAAAACAAAGGTAAAATGACATGCAAAATAACAAGCCTGGCAAGGACAAAAACAATAAACAAGATAACTCACCAAGAGAAGTAGTGCCGAAATTCACGCTTCTGCAATGTGCTTTTTCTCCGGTCAATCCAACTTAGCAGATCCTAAACATTTGTAGCACTAGCATGCGTTATGAACTAGTAAATTAGTGACAAACCTCTAAACCCTGCAATTGAAAATTAAAATTTATGGTTACCTGTATCATCTCATATAATGGTTGGTATATTGATGGATCGAGAGTACAAAGTTGCTCTAACTCCGTCTGCAATTCTTTAACAACATGTGCCAAGAATAAGCAACATAATGATTTAATAAAGAAATCAAAAGCTAAAATGCCCATAACCTACTGTATAGAACATCTTCTTCGACATCCACACTACCAGCATCACGGGCAATGTCTTCTATATTGCTGCAGATCACAAATAATCAGTAGAAATAAAACTTGAAAACTGACTTGAAATATACAAAGAAATCTATACGAAGAAATCTAGCCAATTAGTTGTTCAGAATAATATGGCTGATGGACTGGTACTTTTTTCAAATATTTGCACCAATTTACAAGCACCTACTGACATGCATATATCATTTGATCTAAACAACGATACATGTCAGTTTCTAGAACTTGAAAAAAATTGCTAATAAGGTGGCAAGACACAAAGAATTATACATCTATGCTTTCACAAATTGCAGCAAATTAGCAACACATGACCCTAGGAAATCCAAAAAACTGCCGTATTATTGTACATTGGATGAATTCAGTGGTCTGATTTGGCTTTCATATGCATAATATGTTATACATTTACACGGACAATTGGTAAAGAATATACAAAGCTTTAAATTCATTGATTTCCTTTTTTGGCAATTGAACACAAAATGAAATAACATACTGAGCTTCATCAAGAATAAGAATGGCTCCTCTAATGTCTACATCCATTGCTCCACGGATGACTGGATTTATTACATAGTTGTATGGGCAGAAAACTAACATTGCATCATCCGCCATGGAGCGAGCTGCATAATACGCACAGCCTGAAAAGGAAAGGAAAAAAGAGTTGCTGATGGTTAATAAATCAAAATAAACTACTAGGAAAGCAATGTGCTATAACATGATTGTCAAAAGTATAACATAAACCTTTAACAACTTTTCCAACTTTGACAAGATCTTCAATATCATGGACCTCATGACAACCTCCCTTTTGAAGTGATGGATGAGCTTTAATTTTATTTACATTTCTGCTTGAGGAGAGTATTGTTTTTAGTTGCAATTGATAGATGACATGTTGACATATAGTTACACAAGCAACTTACTTGAATTGTAAGCACCCAGCATCTCGATCTTTCAAGAGTAATTTGCTGAAAATTTTCATAACGGATTTCAGGGTGGGAAAATGAAACGTTGTATAGAAGGTAAGGGCATTTTGATTTTAAAAAGCATACCATTCTTCATCAATATTCTCCTTTCCGTTTACATTGGAATTTGTGCAGTAATGTTTCCTTGAAGCCTACAAAGAAAACGAACAGCCTTTAAATTGAGCAGTAACATCAATTTCTGGGATATGCATTACAAGTAGTTAATGTGAATAACATTTCATACACATTAAGAACCCATGTAAAAACTTGTGTGTAAGATGCATTGTGTACTTGTAAAAATGAAGAACCAAATAAACCAAATCACAAAAATTAGGTAGCATTTCCCAGGTGAATTTTAAGCATTAATTTCCAATCATATAAAAGAACAGCAAGTCAGATGAACAATAGTTAAACTTAAGATACACTACTTTAGTTTAAGGGAAGGGATAAACATACCAGCACTGCCATTGGCACCCTATATGCAGTCTTCCTATATTCACGGACCACTTGAGTAATTTGTGAATGAGTTCTCCTTTACAACCACAGACATAAAAAAAATCATCAACTACTGT
The DNA here is from genome assembly GCA_949673435.1 of Macaranga tanarius. Lineage (NCBI taxonomy): Eukaryota > Viridiplantae > Streptophyta > Magnoliopsida > Malpighiales > Euphorbiaceae > Macaranga > Macaranga tanarius. Next base: position 5,589 of record CATIWO010032868.1, read on the forward strand.
AGTGCTATATTAAAATCATTATATCATTACATGAGTGTCTATAAAAAATCATTTGCAATACTAAATGAAAAATTTAAAGGCTCAAATCATGAAGCCTTAAAAAATCTACAGTTGTGCCTTTTCTCTGAAAAAATTAACAAACATACCAATCCTCCTATTATGTCATTTAGGCAAGACACAACCTTTCTCATCATACTCTAATAAGTGATAGGACTTTAGCCACAAGTGACAACGAACAACCCTCCCTTCCTATGCACAAGCTATATAGTACTCTACAACACGATCTTGGAAACAACTTTATCAGCATTCATTCTAGTAATGAAAATACAATATATAAATGGGAAAAATAATAATACATAAAAAAAAGCACAATTATTTACATGCAATTACAAATATTCGTGATTACAAAACTTACGAGGAGTAATAAATAGTTGGTGCAGCCTTTTTCTTTTGATTTTTGCTACCTGCTTTAGGCTCCTCATTTCCTGAAGGTGGAATACCTAAATCAAATCAAACATTAGCCTTTTCTTCTTGTAAAATTAGAGTTCAGTAAAAAGATCAGCGTCAAGCTTACTTGAAGGTTGGGTCTCCGGAATAAATCCACCGCCATGACCTAAAGGATCAGCCATCGCCTCAGGATTAGGTTTTGATTGAGTGAGATTAGGGTTCTGCTGCTGGTTGGACTTGTAATTCTGTTGCCACGCGAGAGTTGAGCAGAGAAGCGAGAGGGATTTTCCGGTACCAGTCGGCGACTCGAGCAACGCATGGCAATGTCCGTCCCTTTGAGCTCGATCGAGAGTGGAAATGACCCTGCCCATAAATGCGAGCTGAGTTCCATAAGGTTGGTAGGGGAATTCAACTGAAATTCCACCTATGTGATATGCATTTTTTGATTTAGGGTTAGGTTTTAGGTCCGGTTTGCTGCCCATTGCAGTTTTTGCGGAGACCATTGCAGCTTTGGAGAGGATCTTGCAGAGGGATTTGAGACACAGATTATTATGGGGGCATTTTGGCGGGAATTTTTTGGTTTGCTGATTGGAGTTTAGGCGGTAAATTGTTTTTTACACCTTGAGGAAATGGGAGGAAAGCACCCACAATAAAGTGGGATGACGTGCATATACACATGGCAGCTAGCTGTTGATGCATTCCCAATTTGCATATTATGACACGGCACCAGGTATCTGAACAGTGTAATGATGTGGCATATGCGACATGACAAAAAAAAAAATGATATTGCAATATTTGTATTAATATTTTTTAAAAATTAAATTATATGAAAAATAATTTTATAAATTGACACAGTAAAATTCAAATTATAAACCTCATAATGCTATTAAAAATAATTATTAAGTCACTTTTTCGTTGATTCAGATTAATACTTTTAAAATAGTACAAATTATAAAAAATAATGTTATATCACTTGTATTTGTATGAAATTATTATTTGACTCTATATATTTTCAGTCATGTCGGATTAACACCTTAATTTATATATAATATAGTATATAAATGTTTATTTTATACAACACACATGAATGACACACTATCATATATATGGTGGTAAAGTGTTAAATTCATGTAACTAGATAAATTTATATAAGTACAAGTATTTATATTAAAATACTATAAACAAGTTGAAGTGTTATTTTGGCGAAATTGAAAATATAACTGACAAAGTAATAAATTCATAAAAATACATATAACTTTGAAGTATCATGCAAAAAAAAAAAAAAAAAAACATAAGATACACACATAATAAAAATTTTATATAATATTTATGAGGTGGTAATATTATGATTAAGGGCGTAACTAAATTAAGCCGACTCACGAGCTACTCATAATTGACTCAAACAAAAACTAAAAACCTACTATATTATAATCGAGTCGAGCTCGAGCTACTTGAATGGATTGTTGAGTTGAGCTCGAACTCTTAAATATTTGACTCGATAAGTTCGTGAGCTTAATCGAACTTCTATATATTTACCATTTGACCATTTTATGTTAATATAATTATAAAAATATTTTATCAAATTGAGTCGAGTTTGAACTCAAGTTGAACTTTAATATTCTAAATATATATATATTTTTTACAATTAAAAAAATTATATAAGTAATAAAATCAAACTAAATTAAGTTCGAGTATATGAATTATTTAATTGAGTCGAGTTTGAATATTTTAAAAAAACTTGATTGAATTTGAACTTCAAACTTGAGAGTTGAGTCGAGTTTAAGTTTGACAATGTAGATACCCAACTCGGTTGATTACACCTCTAATTATGACATACAATTAACCATGCTATTAAAATATTTTTAGCTTATTTTTATGTATGGCAATAATTTTGTGCATAATTATGATGATTAGGTACATGCCACGTCATTCTAGTTTCCTTATGGCAAAAGCCACATCATAAAGCAGGGTCTTTATGGGCCACCACTGTATAGGGATGAACATCTGTCGGTTCGGTCAAAGAACAACCAAAATCGACCAAGAAAGAATTGTGACCGAATCAAATTAGAGGAAAAATCAAAATTAACCGAACCGACTCGGTTTGGTTGATTATTCGGTTAATTAATTTTATTTTTTATTTTATAAATTTTTAAACTTATTATTTAATTATATAACTAAAAAAATTTTCTTATTTATAATTTTAATATTTATGTATAATTTTTTATAATTAATATATTTTATTTAATATTTGTATAATAAATATATATTTAAGTCGGTCGATTCGATTATTTTTAGTTTTTCAAATTAAAATTCAAAATTGAACCGAACCAATCAGTTATGCATTGTCAAAAACTAAAACCGAACTAAGACTATATATAATCAAACCAAATCAATGAATTCAATTCGGTTAATCAATTATCGGTTTTTTTACTCACCCCTACCACTGTATTGCATGGCATGTGAATGGGGACACCTCCGCTAGTGAATAAAGTGGATCATGCCGAACTTTTGCCACATAAAAATCAATTTATGTGACGTGGCTTCGCTAACTTGACATGTAGGATGACGTGGCAATACCACATTTACAGCGAAATAAAAGAAAAAAAAAACAGAGAAATGTTTATTCATCCTCTCGGCGGAGCGAAGTAAAGGTAGCCTTTGCAGTGCTTCAATGGCGTCTCATGCCCAGCGGTTGATAGGGTTTGTCGCTCGCTTGAACAATAGCAGGTACCTTTCACCTTACTTTCAACTTCAACCATCAATCTCAAATTTTCCATTTTCAACTATACATACTCAATTCAACACTCTAGACATTAAACCAGCACTTAATAACATCAAAAACCAATCTAATATTGACGAAAGTTACATTCTTAATGAACTCTCTCACTTATTGCCAATCTCTCATAAGCCTTCAGTTGCTTACTCGTATAAGCACGAGCAGCCAACTGAAAATTATGAAAATAGAGGAGTTGTCGCTGATTTGTGTTTATCCCCTGAAGAGAAATTGAGAGGAGTATTTCTGCAAAAATTGAAGGGAAAATCAGCAATTGAAATTGCTTTGGCAAAAACCCGTGTAGATTTGAGTATGGATGTTGTTGCTAATGTGCTGAATACAGGGAATTTGGGAGGTGAAGCCATGATTATTTTCTTTAATTGGGCGATTAAACAGCCAATGATTCCTAAGGATATTTATAGTTACAATGTGATTATCCGGGCATTAGGCAGAAGGAAATTTATTGACTTTGTGCTTAAAATTTTGATAGACTTGAAAGCAGAAGGTATAGGTGTTAATTTGGAGACATTATCAATTGTTATGGACAGCTTACTCAGGGCACGACGAGTGCGGAAAGCTATTCAAATGTTTGGAAAATTACAAGAATTTGGGTTTGGGTATGATACCGAGTCCTTGAATGTGCTTTTGCAGTGTCTGTGCAAGAGGTCACACGTGCTTGCTGCGAATTCCTTCTTAAATTCAGTGAAGGGGAAGATACCGTTTAATAGTACAACATATAATATTGTGATTGGTGGTTGGTCAAAATTTGGTAGGGTTAGTGAAATGGAGAGACTTCTGGAGGCAATGGTTGAAGATGGTTTTGATCCTGATTGTTCGACTTTTAGTTGCCTTGTTAAGGGTTTAGGGAAAGCTGGTAGGATTGAAGATGCAGTTAAGATTTTTGACAATCTGAAAGAGAAAGATTATGTACTGGACACTTGTGTTTACAATGCAATGATTTTTAATTTTATTTCAAGTGGAGATCTTGATGAGTGTATGAAATATTATAGGTGTATGATGAATAATAATTGTGACCCGGATATTGATACTTATACCAAACTGATTTCTGCCTTTATCAGAGCACGGAAAGTGGCTGATGCGCTAGAAATGGTGGATGAGATGTTACGTCGAGGGATTGTACCTACAGCAAGGAGTATTACTTCTTTCATCAGGCCTCTATGTAGCTTTGGTCCACCCCATGCTGCAGTAATGATCTATAAGAAGGCAAGAAATGCTGGATGCAAAATATCGCTCAGGGCTTATAAGCTATTGCTGATGCGGCTTTCTAGATTTGGTAAATGTGGAATGCTGTTAAATATGTGGGATGAGATGCAAGAAAGCGGTTATTCACCGGACATGGAAGTTTATGAGTATGTCATTAATGGACTTTGTAACATAGGGCAGCTTGAAAATGCTGTACTTGTGATGGAAGAATCTCTGCGCAAGGGCTTTTGCCCAAGCAGACTCATATATAGCAAGCTAAATAACAAATTACTTGCTTCAAATAAAGTAGAGAGAGCTTACAAGCTCTTTTTGAAGATCAAAGATGCTCGTCGCAATGAGAATGCTCGGAGGTTTTGGCGTGCTAATGGCTGGCACTTTTGAACTGTTCAGTCCCAGCAAGTGCAAACATGCTGTTCCACTTTTGCTTTTCTTCCTTACTGCAGGTACTAAATTTGTCTGTAGGATGATAATTATAATATTATGTGCATTCTAATAGTCACTTGCTATGGCATGTGCAAACAGGTATAATAAGAGAGCAAATCACTTCTTATCCAATTAATGTTCCATTAAGCTGTGTAAAAAAACGAAACTCTTATCATTTTCTTGAACAGTTTTCCCTTTTTATTTTTTTTACCCTTCTTGATATTCTTGTATTCTGTGCAAGTGCAGGCTTCTGTTTTTCACCAGGAGTTGACAATTACATGTGGACTGAACTGAACTAAGTAAATAGTGAGGTTTTATGATGACAAGAAGACATTGCACAACTACAAGGTACACTCATATGCATGATAAGACGTAGAGCCTCATGAGAATTTTGGCACTTAACAAGTTCTTGTTCAGAGGACTACTGCTTGGGTCATCCTTCTCTGCCTTGTTGCTAGCGTCTTGTCAACTGAGGATTTATTCTGCTTCCTTTGATTTAGCTGCCTATTGTTTTGACCTTGCTTACCAATCATTCATAATTATGGGAATCAAGTTGGCACTTGGGACTGGAAGAACTCTGGTTGACCCTCTCCCTAATGCTTTTGGTGGACTAACAGCCTATGCTCCGTTTGTTAATGGATTGGAGTGGATGTAGGTGTTTAATCATTCAATTCAAGTTAAGCTCTGAACATTGACCATATTGATCCATGTTTGATAGGATTGCTTTAGCACTCAGTGTCCTGCTCTAGTTGCTATATTGATGTGTTCTATTTTATGCATATTTTCACATTACTAGTTTCATCTGAACCAACCATAATAAGTAGATTCTTGTGTCTAATGGTGTACTCTTCTTAACATTTATTTAGCCATCATCTGTATCTCTCTCTCTCTCTGTTGGTATAAATTTCTAATTTAATTGTGTTTCTGGTGCCAGGGATAGTTAGGTCCTGCATTCCCTTGGAGCATGCTTTTTTGGTGCATTGATTGTCTTTATAATTTTTCAGAGATGCTCTGTGAAAGGTAAGAAGCTGAGGTGCCCATTTAAATTATGAGCGTCTTCTGCCCATTTAAATTATCAGCATTGTGGCTATCATATATTTCTAATTGTGGTGTAAAAATTAGAGAAATTGCAATATTTACTGAAGTATGAATACATTTGTTTTTCAGAATATTAATTTATGCCTCTTATCAGCTTCCGTGAACTGGATGAAATATGTTGGTGGCTTTGTTAAATGTTAGAATTTCAGAATATTAGATCAGCATCATATAACTTAATAATGTCATGCTAGTTTTGCAGGAAGTACAACTGCCAATGAAATTGTTGGTTCCCATCTAGAAAGGCCT
>CATIWO010032895.1:0-10557 GCA_949673435.1 Macaranga tanarius
CTTTATTGTCTTATATTATATTCTCATTATTTTCTTATCTCAAAATGATAAAATCTCTTATCAACTTCAATTCAATACCACATGCTTAAATCTCTATCAAATATCAACTTAATTACAAAATAATAAACTCCAAATCATTTATTCAAATAATTGATAATTAACTCCAATCACCAACTTTAATTAACTGAAGTAATAACATTCTTAATTGTGATTAATGAACAGTAATCCAGTTCTGGGACACAGATGTTACATTGCCTTAGTAGCTGAACGCATCATAGACACGTTCTGCACTCAAAAATTGACAGAAATACAACCAAAAATTTAAGTTTTTACCACTAATTATTTCATAAAATTCCATATTACATATTCCAGCTATTCTAGCTTATGTATAACTTGCTAATATATACAATTAACTTTAAATTCATACAATATAACAACATTCAAATTTTCATAAATAGAATTGAAATTAAGAAAACCAACTAAAGAAAAGTCCACTTACTAGATTTAAGCTCTGATATCGGTAAATTCTTAGAAGTTGAAAACCCTAGTTACAGTATCTTCTTCTCTCTTTCTTCTTCTTCCAGCAGCTTCTCCCTCTTTTCTTCTTCCTTATTATGCATTAAAAATGCAGTTTCTTCTTCTTTTTTTTTTAATCCTTTAAATTTTAACATATCACTCATAAGTCCTTATACAACTTGCTTCTTTCAATTAATCCTTAATCACTTCCAATTATGTCTGAATTATAAACTTGATTTTATTCTTATTATAGCTTCCATATCAATTTTATCTAAAATAATAATACTTAATTATATTCAATTAACCTTTTTCATTTTAGTAAACTATTTTTGAGGACATGAATGTTTCATAATTAGAGCCCATAGAAAAAATAAACTGAAAAACACTCAAATTTATAGAAATGACAACGATTAGAAATGAGATGAGAGTAAGAGAAGAGGAAAAACTCGATTGGAGATAGTAGAAGAGTTGATTTTAGAAAGAAGAGGACTGGAAGAGTTAGGGTTAGGAATTGAAGTTGAGAGAAAAGGAAGGAAAGAATGAGAGAGAGAGCAGGAGCAGTAGCATTTATGGTGGGTGGGGTGTGAGGAGTGAATGCGAGGGTTATATAGTGAGGGATTAGGGTTAAGGTTAGATTAGTACTAAATGACATCATTTTAGTATATAGGTTTATAAGTTTGGTTTTTTGGCCGGTTTAATTTTTTTTAACTCTCCTTCCGAATTGATTATTAAAAACTGATATTCTTTAATATCTCCAACCGAACTAATTTTCAGTTTACTCGGTAACTAAGCTGAAGTATAATTTTGGCTTGAAACGGTTCAATTTAAATGGCTTGGTCAGTTTTTGAACACCTCTAGTTTATATAGCAATGTCAATATTGGCAAACACATAAGGAATGTCAGGATTTATATAAAAAATCTTGATACTATCAGTTATAGTTCCAGTTTTAATGAAGTTAGCAACTTGAGATGGTCGGGGTAGATTATTCCAAGTATGCCATAGTTGACACTAATGACTAAAGTTATGGTGGTTGAGAGGTGGAGGAAGGTAGAAATTAAGAGGTTGAGATGGTGGTGGATTTAACCTTTTGTCATTATATAACTAGGGCTGTAATCAAGCCGAGCCGAGCTGAGTTTTGAAAAGCTCGGGCTTAGCTCGGTTAAAAAAGAAGAGTTCAAGCTCAGTTATTTTTCTAGAGTTACAGCTCGTACTCGACCTGAGCTCGGCTCGTTCAAATTTAAATGATCAAGTTAATACACAAACTCAAGAACAACAAGAAAATATATACAAAAACAAACTGATATACTAGAATTTCTACCAAAAAGACTATAACATCAACTGATACAATATCAATCATCTATTAAATTGAATCTCTTTAGGTGTCCAAAAGCCAAAAAAAATGGGAAAATTTTAACCATATTAACTACTGAGTCATTAGAATTTCAAAAAGTTACAGGACCATAAATAATCACAATAACAATAAAACCCAAAATTACAATAATAATCTCAAAAAATTATGGGTTTTCTATAATAATCTCACAAAATAACAATTGATAATAAATAAAATATAAACAAAAACAACTAATGGAGAAGGAGAAGGAGAAGCTGGAGGTGATGGGAATGTGACGGTGATGGCTACCGTGATAGTAATGGCGATGGCTACCGCGACAGTGATGGCGACGGCTACGGTACGACAACGACAAGCAAAAAAAGAAGAAAAAAGAAAAAAGAAAAAAGAAAATGAGAGAAAGGTCTAATGCCGAAGAGGAAAGAAAAGAAAAAAAATGAAGAGGAGGTGGTGGTGACCGAAAGGTGAGGCTAAGGGGGTAAAAAAAAAAAAAGATGAACAAGAGGAGGAAGGTGGCGGCTGGAACCCGAAATGCAAGTGATTGTTAAAAAAATGGAGCTCTTTAGGGTTGTTTAGGTTTGTGTTTTTATAAGCTATCAAAACTATGTTGTTTTATAATAAAATTACGTAGTTTTACTTAATATTATTCTATATTTATATATATCTTCTTAATATTAAATTAACTTAATAATATATTTAGTTAATATTGTAATTATTTATTTATTAAATAATATTTATTTAATATTAATATTAATATTGATTTAAATTATACTTAATAATTATAAATTTGTGTAGTGTTATAGTTTTACTAATTATAAATGTAAGAATTAATATTTGACAAAATTATGTAGTTTGTTGTATATCAAACTATATAGTTTTATATTCAATACTAGGTTTTATAATATAATTTTCATTTATATTAAAAAAATAAATTTTAGTTATTCAATACTAAGTTAGTATATTATATAAAATAGTAATTTTTATTGCAATTAATAATTTTGAATAATAATTACTTAATATTAATACTATCATATATTCAAATCATGTAAATATATTAAAATTACTTAGTTTTATTAATACAAGTACTAATCTACAAAAAAATAATAATAAATTCACTAAGCATTTTAGTTATAGTTGATACTTAGTAATGAGTAATCTTATAGTAATCTTAGTGGTTAGTAATCTTAATAATTAATTGATACTTAGTATTTAGTAATCTTATTGTTAATAAGTTCGTGAGTTAAATTTGTTTATACTTTGTAGTACATATTTCCATGTGAAACTACACAATTTTATAATTATATTGCAATTAATCTTATAATGTTAATATTAATTTACATTATAACTAAGAAATATGTAACTTTTATTACAACTAATAGTTTTTAATTATATTTACTTAATATTCATACTAATAAATATTAAAATTATGTAATTGATTTAATACAATTGCTTAATATTATTACTAATTTACATTATAAATATGTGATTTTACATTATCACTTAATACTAATTTAAATCATCATTATATTTACTTAATAACTTAATATTAAATTAGTATTATAGCATCTACTTAATAAATAAAATTATATTTACTTAATACTACTATTTAATAATAATATATCATATTGTTATACTAATATCTAATGAGTTTGTTTACGAACTCTCTAAATGAGCTTCAAACCTATTCATGAACTTATTCACGAGTGTGTTCATGAACTTGTTCACGAACCGCTCTGTTCGTTTACACCCCCTAAATGTAACTAAAAAAACTAATAAAATTATTCGTTGTTATTATATATATATATATATATATATATATATATATATATATAATAGTTTAAATTTAATAGAAAGTCTATATAGAGAATTTTAGTTAGAGTAGGAAAGGGAATTATTTTATAAATTGTTTAAGAAACAAATAGAAAATTTAATAAGTTGACATGTAATGCTTTAGAGGTGAATGCTAAAATATAAGGTGGGACATTTGTCAAAATTTCAATTTTCAGCATTTAATATGTATATAGATTTTACCTGTTATGTACTAGTTAAATGATAATTTCTTTTCAAGAACATCTTTTAAAATGAATCGATATTTAAATTATACTATCCTTTATTAAAAAAAAAAATAATTAATATAAATCCATCGAGACTTTTTAAATTTCAACACTATGGTGAAGACGTACGGTTGACTCCTTTTCTTAACAAGAAAGAAGGGAAGTACCTTTCTTGTCTCTTTTCCTAAAAGCAACCAATGGTTTCGTTTACTGGGTCCAAATTCCATGTTTGTTTTTTTCTTAGTTTCTTTAACTCAAAATCTTTATGCAATGAATAAGGTTAAAGAAGAAGAAGAAATAAAATAGCTTTGAGCTTCTTATTGTAATTTCTTGATGGGGTCGTGCTTCAGTTCTGAAATCAAAGGTAAGCATGCTTGTACCTATGTTTTTTTTTGTTTGTTTTTAATTAGTATTATTTTCTCGGATTCTTGCTTGGATTCACTGTTTGGTTTGTGAAGAAAAATGGTTAGATGGGAATCAAGGATTCGATCATATTCTTAGACCAACATACTTAGGAAACTTGCAAGGTGTTGCACTGTTGATTGACCTTGTCTCAGTTGATTGATCGATGTACCTTATTATTATTATTATTATTATTATTATTATTATTATTATTATTATTATTATTATTATTATTATTATTATTATTGCCTGGAAAGATAACAGGATTGATGCGCACAAATTGTTCTCTAGAGACAACTTAAGTTCATTATTAATTATCATACACCATCTTTTACGATAAACATTTTCTTCTGATCGGACAGGAGAAAATTCTCTACTGTCCACTTTAATTGTTTGATATGTGTACAAATTATTAATTTAAAGTGCAAAAGTGTATTATAAGTTTTTATGTTTTAGTAGTAGATTATTAATGTTGTCCTGTTGTCAAATAATTAGTGTGAATTTCTATCTAATATTTCTTATTTCTATTAAAAAAAATGTGGTGTTGCAATGTGTAGGGTTGAACCAGACAAGTCCTGACAAAGGTGGGATTGATATACGAAGGTCAAGCAGCAAGGTTGAGTCCGTGTCAATGCCTTCAAATTCTGAGACAAAAGGCGAGATCCTGATGAAGTCAACAAATTTGAAGAGCTTTAGCTTTAGAGGACTGAAAAAAGCCACGAGAAATTTTTCTCTGGATAGTTTTTTGGGTGCAGGTAATTTTGGTTGTGTCTACAAAGGGTGGATTGATGAGCATTCATTAGAGGCTGTTAAGCCTGAGACAGGCATGGCAATTGCTGTAAAGATGCTTAACCAAAAGGGTTGCCAAGGTCAACAAGAATGGTTGGTAAGTACTGCTTCTGCTGTCCTTCAGTTTATGATCTACATGTTTCTGCAGCTTTCCACATTGAACCTTTAAACATTCCCGCATGGAGTTAAGCTCCAATCACGCCGTAAAAGTAAATGTGCATTGTATATAATGCTCAAAAGGTTTCTTTCACTCAACATCTTTAGTCTAGATTGATCCTGCTTTTGGCAAGTTCTAGTGCATACGTGAAAATTTTTCCAAGTATTGATAAGCATTGTTGTGCTTAATAAACAACAGGAAGAAATCAAACACCTGGGGCAGCTATGCCATCCAAATATTGTGAAATTGATTGGTTATTGCTCAGAGGACGACCAGTGGCTTTTGGCCTATGAGTATATGCCAAGAGGCAGCTTAGATAATTACATATATAGAAGTAAGTAGTTAGTATTCTTTTTTAAAATTTCAAACCTGTACTTGTACTTGAAAGTTTTTATGTGATCTCATTATGTTCATATTGTTGTAACAGGAAGTGAGAACTTTCAACCACTCACCTGGAATCTCCGTATGAAAGTTGCACTTGGTGCTGCTAAGGGTCTGGCCTTTCTTCATGATGAGGCTCATGTGATATATCGAGACTTCAAAACTTCTGATATCCTGCTTGATTTGGTATGTGAAAATGTTCAATTGCTGAAATTTGTATTTGAGATGAGCTCTGGTATTGTATATCATAAACTCTGATGCATTATTTGCATTGTAAATTACAGAACTTCAATGCTAAACTCACTGACTTCGGTTTGGCCACAAATGGGCCTATAGATGGTAAATCTCATGTCTCCACAAGGGTCCTGGGTACTGAAGGGTATGCTGCTCCTGAGTACACGGAGACAGGTATCTTCCAATTCATTACTTCTGTTAATAATAACATTTGCATAGCTGTGTTTGATGGAAAAGTTTCTGCCTCGTTTTTACTTGTTTTTATCTGAATTTATTCTGTTCTTCTTCATAAAGGTCATCTAACAACAAAAAGTGACGTATACAGCTTTGGAGTTGTATTCCTTGAAATGTTATCTGGCCGGCAGGTTAAAGACAAAAACTTGCCTTCTAAAGAGCGCAATTTACTTGAGTGGGCAATGCCTTACCACAGCAGCAAACGCAAAGTTTTTGAAGTGTTGGATACCCGCATTGCAGGGCAGTACACAATTAGTGCTGCCAAACATGCATTCAAACTTGCAATCAAATGCCTATTAGCAGATGCAAGGCTTAGGCCAAACATGCAAGAAGTGGTAAACATTCTGTTACAACTCTATGATTCCAACAACAAATTGGAAATAGATGCATTCATAGGCTGTTGAAATTGATGAAACCGTCGAAAAGGTCTACACCAATGTTGTAAGTTTTGCAGGAAACAAATGTTGCAAATGAGGTTTGCTGTGAGAAAATCATGCCATTGCATGTTGATTCAAGAATCATCACAGGTTGTTTTTGTTTGAGCATTCTATGTGTATAGTAATGTGTAAAATAACAGTCAACTTTTCTATATTTATTGTTCTTTCACTGCATCTCGACTAATAATTAACCATGTCACCTACAAGATCTGCAGCAGATGATTAAGGAATGAGGTGCCTTTATCTGCATAACCAATAAGACTAATAAAGTAAAATAAAGCTTAACTATAGATAACACAAAAACCAAAAAAAGAAGAAATGTTTATATCTTTGTCTTTTGTTTTGTTGGAATTGTTGTATGATTTTATAAAGAATCAAAATTTGCAATTGGGTGGTGATATTCTTGCATTGACACAGGCTAGCCCTTGTTTTCAGAGTGGAATTTTTTCTTGTAATTCACGACATCAAGCTTTCTTTAATTGTTCAATTTCTTCATCCAAGTTTTCTTCACTTGGGTGCTTACAATCTTTAGTAGCTGGTTGCTCATGGGACTCTATCTATATATATATATGTATTATAAAGCTGAGCACTTCAGTTGATATTCTATAATTGTGACACCTAGCACTCTCTCCTTTCACCATTTTTCTACCACCTACAGCGTTCTCTTCAGCCTTTCAGTGTGCCTCTTTCTCATTACCGTTACATTTGTTTGGACAAACGAAAGGGCCAGCCTTTCATCTTTCTCATCTCTTGAGCTAGTTTATTCTGGGAATGGGATTTCTCTTCCATAGGAAATGCATCGAGTAATAACATTGTTAAGATAGGTAATTCTCTTGTTCCCTAACATTCTTAAATTTGTATAATCCCATTCCAAATTTTATGATGCAAATGCAAGTAAATGTAACTGCTAAGATTTTGAAATCCATTAATCCATTAACCTTCATGCCAAAGTTGTTTCAAATGGATTAGCAGGTGAGTTTGTCTTGGTTTTGTTTATTGATTTCATGTGTGGGTAGATTCACTTGGCCTTTTTTATTTTGCAAAAAAAGAAAAAAAAAAACATTTTTATTATGTTGTAATTGTGATTCAAATGGCTTAATTTTTCTTTTAAATTTGGATAATGAACCACGAGGAAGAGGTTGCTAACAGTGAAGAAGAGAGATCATGAGACAAAAAAGCTTCTTCTTTCGTTATTTTGGATGTTATTTCCGTATTTTTGGATGTTGACAGTGGCGGATCTTGATTGGTTGTGTGAATAAACACTTCCATTAAAATAAAAATAATTCTTAAAAAATCAGACATGAATTCAATTTTATCAACATCTTTGATTTTGGATTAGTCCCATGTAGGAGGGCTTTGATTTTGGGGCTATATAAAAAGGCTGGCCTCAAGATTATTCGTGATAATAACATGATAGACTGATGTAGGATTTTTTTATGAATGTCTAATCAATGCAACTGGGAGTCACAATTTGGGATTAACTGTGTTCTTATAGAAATATTTTATTTTTTTCTTTTTTTCTGAAGGAAGAACGAATCCTTCTACGCAGTCATATGACTGACTGATTCTTTCTCACTTATTTGATAGGTTATCTGTAATAGTATCGCCTATGAACAACTATGCACATGGCTCTGGTGCTTTTCTTGAACTCTATGCAAACCTGAGATATCAACTATTATGCGGAATAGACAAAGCATTGTTTAGCCATTTTGATGTTATTGGAGTTGCAGTGTTTTTCAGCACAGCTTTGAGGTTTGTTTTTTTCCTGCTTAAATTAATATACATGAATATCAAACTGCAAAGATCTTGTAGAAATTTTTATACAATCGGCTTGCTTCTCAAATGGCTTAAAGTGTCTGGATGTTCTTTGAGTCATTTTGTGTTTGCATACCTATTATTATGTCCTTCATCTTTCACATGTTACATCTAACCAAAGGGAAAAAGGAAACAACAACGAAAGAAATATTGGTCTTCTTTTGTTTAGAATATCATGTTGATCAGGATTCCTTGGAGTTCATGCTTTTTCTTTGAAAACTCAAGTGTTACTGGGCACAAAATATTTAGATGACTTCAAACTAAAACTTTATACATTTTGAGATACTATCAATATGGTGACTTTGACCTCTGACTATGACCGTGAACTCCATTTCGAACAACCTCTACCAAAAGCTGTGTTAGTTGTTAGTACTCTCTTGACCACTGTTATTGTGATTGTTCAATTCATATCACTTCACAATTTCTGTGATATAAAATAATAAAACCATTACATTGAATGCTCTCAAAAGTTTTTTGAACACTTATCTATTTCAACAATAAAAATAAAAATGAAGAACTTCAATTAATTTTAAAAACTATGCTCACCCGTGCAACGCGCGAGCATTTGTCTAGTCTTTAGCTAAAGCCAGGAATCCTGGTATGTTTTGCAAATTCCAATTTTTTTGTTATCCCTTCTGATTGATTTTTCACTTTTTTTTCACTCATATCTTTCAACTAATATTGCAGCATTGAATTTCATTATATTTCGATGCGTTACATCTAATGGTTAAATTTATGACACAGTTTAAAATATGTATCACATTTTCATCGGCTAAATATAATGTGTCATATTTAATAACTAGGTATATGTAAACAACTATAAATATGTGCGGATTAAACTAATCCCAATTGTTTTTAGTACTTATTTTTATATGTAGGAGAGGGTGTAAAATTTATAGGGAAAGGTGCGAATCATATGAATGGATCGACTGCTGGATCAGTGGGTGAGATCCTACGGGCTCCCAAGTTGAAGATATTTGACTTGAATTAACTAAAAGCAACTATTATGCACTTTAATCAGGAAAACCTTTATGAACTATGAACTGAAGAATTGTACACTACTGACGTGGTATGGTATGCATAATTGGTATATAAGGCTTTGAACATGCTTTTGAAGGCTCGATCTCACATTAAGCCAACTAAGAATATCAATTTAAAAAAATTTTGTTTTATTAATTTTGGGTGTATTGCACTCAATGATTGGATTTGTGATATACGGTTTATATGTTATAATTTTGTGTAACACATGCTCTCTAGCGTCCGTATTTCTAATTTAGGTGTCTTATTTTACATATAGTATGGTAGTGGATTACATTTAAGCTAGAAATATGCATGAGTGTAGAGAGGGACCAAATTGAAAGAGAAGTTTAGAGTAGACTGTCACAATAGAAAGTTATGGGCTATTGTGAATTAATTCCATTTCATTAAGGGTTTTAATGGATATTATGGTAATATATTACCATAAATATATATATTATTATTGATATTATTATTAGTGTATTTTGGTGATAATTATGCATTAAATTAGAGGAGACTTTAAGGGGGTAAATGGTGTGTTTTGATTGGTTAGAGTATATATGTATATATGTGTGTTTATGGTGGGTAGGAATTGTAGAGATTTAGGAGGTAGAAGAAGAGTGTTGTTTTGGTGGATTTTTGAGAAGATTGTGAGCTTGCACAAGTTGTCAATCAATTATTTTGGGAAGCTTTAAGAGATCCTTGATTTATTGAAGCATCAATTGATAAGCTTTACTTGTGTTTTTGATTGATTTAAATTGAGTTGTGATTTTGAGAATCTCGAGTTCTGTTTTCTCTGTTTTCAGTCCTAGTATGCTTGCCATAACTTGGGCTATAGAGCTCCAAATTGAGTATAGTTAGAGGGTCTAAAAACTTTAGAGAGTTCTGTATAACTTTTATGTTTTGAACTTTAGCTGAATCTATTTTAAGAAGGGTCTAACAGGGATTGATATTTTGATGCTCATGCTGCAACATCCGTGTCCTAGAACCGGATTACTGTTTATTAATGGCAATTAAGAATGTTTTTAATTCAGTTAAGAAATGATGAGGATTGGAGTTAATTGTCAAGAGTTTGAATAAATGATTTGGAGTTTGATTATTTCGTAATTAAGCCGATAATTGAAAGAGATTAAGCTTGTGGCATTGAATTGAAGTTGATAAGAGATTTTATC